>VYZU01014387.1:0-13267 GCA_013401355.1 Ceyx cyanopectus | reverse complement strand
CTTCTTTTTAATGTCCTTAATCCATGCTCCAGGGAAGCAGCAGACTTCCTTGTGTGCTGGGTCAGGTCTGCAGATTGGCCCCTCTGTTTCCTTCAATAGTCACCCACTACAAGAACCCTCCTTTTCTTTCTTGTTGAGGAAGTCCTAAGCTGTGGGGCTGAGGGACAGGCTATGGGCATCTCAGTGGGATGCTGATTTTTGAAGGATAAGCACTGAACGTCATTTTGTTGCTTTTTTTTTTGTTTGGTTGGTGTTTTTTGTTTATTTGGTTGGGTTTCTTTTATCAGTTTGACAAAGGTTTTTCAGGGATGGGTTTTGAAAAAGCAAATGTTCATGACGTTTTAGACCAAAAAGTAATTAAAACTGTAATAAAAATAAGCTTGCTGGAGATTCTGGGCTTGAGGTCAGTATTTAGTATTAGACTTGCAGCTTCTGCTTCCGTACCCCCTTGCAGAGGCAAGAAACAGAGAACTACATCTGCAAAGTGCTGTTTTCTTTAATGTACCATGCAAAATGCTAATGAGATGTGGGCTGGTTCAACTAAGATTTTGACTTACTGAGTTTGATCGTATTTTTCCTTTTTCTTTTTTACTCTAATCATTCAAGTTGTGTCCTTGGAAACTATCTATAACTTCATTTTCTTTCATTTTCGCAAAAAGTGGTTTTAGCTGTAGGATGCCTGGTTTCCACAGCTAGTGCCATTGAATTCAGAGAATTCTGTATTCTATAGAATCTGAAATATTATTTTTTTTTACTATGTTGCTCAACAAAGCATATTTTGACACTTGAGCTCAATAAAAGTTAAAATGTAGACTCATAGAATGGTTTGGGTTGGAAGAGGCCTTAAAGATTATCTAGTTCCAACCCCCCTGGCATGAGCTTGGACACCTCCCACAATATCAGGTTGTGCAAGGCTCAACCCAACCTGGTCTTGAATATGTTGGACAACAACATGTCCCATCTTTGTAATATTGTTGTCCTTTTACATAGAGCCAAAATGTAGTATCTTTGGAGAAGTATTTAATTAGTGGTAAAACTGCTTGACTTCCTCCTTTTAACCAGATTTCTTTGTTCTTGATCATATCTGATGCATAAAATTTAAATGTGAATCTTAAATTTCCTTTGACTAGAGAGTAGAATAATTCTATTTTGTATTTCAGTCCTTGCCTCGGACAACAGCTTCTTATTAGCAATAGAACAAAAAGGGAGAAATGTTGCTGGTCTGAGCTTCTGCAGGAGCCTAATATCTGAAAGCAGATGGCTTTGTGATGCTTGATGAAGGCCGTGCTCCACTAGGATTTGAGTGATATGGGGAATGTGTGGGCCAAGATTACGCTTTGCTCGATAGGTAATGTAGATTAATCTCAGTTGCCAAATGCTGAAGAATCTTGGAGGGCTTCCTTCATACCTGCTTGGTTGTCCTATCCAAGCAACCATTTACCTCCAGAAGATAATTGAGACCTCAGTATTGACTATGTTGAGGATTATGTCTGGGTCTTTATAATATGTAGCAGATAGAAAGACATTTTGGACCTTCTGTTTCCCATATAGCAAGCACCTAGGCTATAGATTGAGGTGAGCTGGTCCTGTGAATGATACCAATAAACATACTTTTATTTGATTTTTCCAGACTTTCCATCAACTTGCTATTTTTCCTGATAAGAAGCTCATGCATTTTCATAGCAGAGAATGGAAACCAGTATATGAAATATTCCTTCTCCTGATTATACTGAAACTTTGTGCTGGTGCATTTTACTGGACTTCTTGCCATTTTATTCCTATTGTTAAGTGTGAGCTTGACCCCCTACCTGTTGCTAGCTGTGCAGAGTTGGTGACTTCAACAGCTGAGTTACATCAGTTTATATCACCCAAATCCCTGGCCGGTAGATAACAGAGTAAAAGCACTGGTGTGAGCCCAGTGCTATAGCTTTGACCTGCAGAGGGTAAAGACAATAGCAAGGCTCTTCTAGAGAAATCAGTGCCTGGGAGACAAAACGTGACACGCACAATCCTTCTGTGCCAGTCACATTCTTCAGAAGGGACAATCTGAATTAGTCCAGCACCTACCACAGGACACAGGCTGATCTGCATGGGAAGCAGCTCCCTGCAAAAAAACAGTGGTGTGACATGATCTGCATTTGGAAAAACAAAGCAAAGCAGGGGTTTTATTTGTCTAGGCTAAACCTCCTGCTGCCAATTTATAGTCTTTTTAACTTGCTGTGCTACCTGACAGTCTCTGAACAGATGCACAGACTTCAGGCTCTTGGAGCTTGCCAGAAACTGGCATCCTGCTGGGAACTGTAGGAGGACTTTCAGCATGAAGCAGGGCAACCTAGTAATAGCATCAGAATACACTGAAACAGCACCTGCACAAAGAGCTAGAAAGGGGTAACCTGTAATTCTGTGCTTTTTTTTTTTTTCTCATCCAGCAGAAGGATGTATTGCGGGGGGAACCATAGGCCACTGACTTGAACACTTGCTTGGCAGCAGGTTGCTGAGTACCTTGGCCAGAATAACCAGATGTTCCATTTTCCCTAAAGCTGAAAGAAGCCATAGATATGTAAAAGTAAATTTTTCTAAGCAGGAAAGCTTCTCAGACTGTTCCAGATTTACTGGGTCTAATTTACTATTTCAGTAAGAGCAGAGGGATAGAAACATAGATGTGTGGGAAACATGCATTTTTATTTTTCTTGACATTAAAAGTTTCATAGTTTTTTTACCTTCCTAAGTGTTCAGTTCAGTTGCCTAGTTGTGAACCACGTGTTGTTTCAATGAGGGTTTCTGCATGGGGCTAATGGAGGGTGACAGAATCCTGGCCCAGGCTTCCCAGAGAGGTTGTGAAGTCTCCTTGTCTGGAGAGATTCCAAACCTGCCTGGACAATGTGATCCTGGACCCCTTTCTCTGGATGACCTTGGACAAGATGATCTCCAGAGTCTTCTTCCAACCCCTACCATTCTATGATTCTGTTATATGACATGAGGTTGTTGATAAACCATTTTTGATGCTTCAGCAGGAGGCTCACCTCTGTGATATCACAGGATATCCTCTGTAACAATAAAAGTGCATCTGTCAGGAGCTAAACTGTGCCATGGTATTCCATAATGAAAGACTGAGTAGAGCATAGGAGACTAGGACACTGGGCTGAAAAGCATTGTTCTGATGTGGTGTGCTTGGCACACATTGGGGTTTTTTTTTCTCAGTACATGGCTATGGGGTACAGCTTCTCTAGACTTCCTTTTTTTATTTTTTTATTTTTTTCCCAAAAATGAGTTATTTTTTAAAACATATTGATATTACAATTGACAAGATAAGTTAAAATAGAAATAATTATTAATATAAGCATAAGAACAGTTTAATTTTGGCATTTCGAGGGATAATAGGATTTTTTTATTAGAAACACCATCTGCCAAGGCAGAATTTCCCTCAGCTAGTTATGGTAAACAGAGAAATGACAAATTGTTCTTTATATTTATTTATGGTTCTGAAAAAGCACCCACAAATTATTAATTTGTAAAGATAATTCATGAATACCTCAAAGCCATTCTTGCGCCTCCTTACCATCTAGCATCTTATGTACTGGGAAAGAACTGGAGCAAATTTATGTTCCAGAACTGGGGGCCATGACCTGATTTCTGTGAGGCAGAGTGGAAGTGGGGATAAAAATCCAACTTTAGGCAGAGTAGTGGTGAGATAGTCTGAAAATCCACCCCCATGCCAACTGAGGAGAGCCACCTCTTGGTGGAGACAAACCATTTGAGAAAACATCACAGAAAACAATGCTCTAAGGTAGTCTTGGACTGCAGCTTTCTCCTTCGGGGAATTTTGGTGAGGAATTTATGAAAAAATTATGGGGAAAATACTCTAAAAGGCCTATAATGTCAAGACATTCTGACACTGGTGTACTGAAATTTCAACACGTGCACATTCCCATTTTCCTTGATGGGAGCTGGGTCTTCCTAGAGCCACAGACAGCAGCTCTGTGCTGCTATTACAGAGAAGATTGGTGTTTGTTTTTGTTTTTTTGTTGTTTTTTTTTAATTTACTAATGCTACTTTCCACAGCTTCCTCTCAGACCAGACAATTGAAGTTGGTTAAAAATACCACACCATATGCTTAGGGCTGGGAAGGGGGAGAAGGGGGAAGTAATCTCTCTGGTATTTTTAAGGCAAATTAATTTTTTAATTAACAGAAATATACTTGAAAATATAAAAATGTTCATTTGTGGAAGTTGGTCTGTTTCCAGTTATTGCTGGATCAGTTTGGCAAGCCATATTTTTTAAAGTAGAAAATTAAATTCTCATGCAGAATGATAAATTGTTTAACTTCCATGGAAGTCTTTTAAACAAAATTAATTTTACTTTTGGACTTTGTTGTATTCTGTTGTGTTTAGATGTGGGCCATATCTAATGTTTCAATTAAAACATATAATTAATTTGAAATATAGTTTCATTATGGTTTTCAGTGCTTGATTGAAAGTAACTTGCATTTTCTTAATCATTTTTCCTACATTACACTACTTTGACTTCTGTAAAATAATCAGGCAAAATCTCAATGCCGCGACTGTTCAAGCGCATGCTTGTTGTGTGACACTGAAACAGCGTAAAAGTGTTTAGTGATGCTGTAGTTCACTTGTAATCTGAAAGAATACTGACAATGTTTTGAAACTTGCAAATGTTCAGAAATTTTTTTTTAATAATTGTTTAACTTATGCTACCAAAATTAATGTCATAACTAAATGGCTTTCATAGACAGATCATTTTCTGCTTCTTTGAACATAGTCTATAGGATTACCCCTTGGATATTACATTCATTTCACTTTTCAGAAATTACTTTTTTTCTATAAAAACAGTAACTTCCCAGAACAAAGAGGACAATAATAGTAGTCTTAAAATTTCCAGCTTTTTTTTTTTTTTTTTTGCTTGCTGAATAGTCACTGAGCTTTGTGAAACAGCTCATGTTGCAAAGAAAAAAGCAGGAGACTTCCACTTGAAATGGGGTTTGCACAAAGTGAAGATGCATTTAATGCGAAGAGTATTATTTTTAGAGGGATTTTGATGTGTTGAATATCTGATGTGTTTTCCCCAGTTTGGTTGATTAGATCACGAGGCGATTGGCAAGCACAGAAAGTCTGATTTGATAATTTAGGAGTTAGGAATACAGCATATAGCTGTGTCAGGAGGCCAAGGGTTTCAAAGTTGCTTGTGGTACACCACTGTATTTTTTATTTTAAGGACTTAATATGTATAGATAATCTAGATTTACATTTTAAATATGATTACCAAAAAGCTACCTATGCAGCCAGGAGCCCTGATAAACTTTCTTTAACCTCTTGTCATACGACAAGTTCAGAGCATAAAGAAGAATTTAACGCAGGGCCACCAAGATGATTAGGGGAATGGAGCATCTCCCTTATGAGAAGAGGCTGAGAGAGCTGGGGCTCTTTAGCCTGGAGAAGAGGAGGAGACTGAGGGGGGACCTCATTAATGTTTATAAATATGTTAAGGGTGAGTGTAGAGAGGATGGAGCCAGACTTTTCTCAATGTCATCCAGTGACAGGATGAGAGGCAATGGGAGCAAGTTGGAGCACAAGAGGTTTAGGGTCAACACAAGAAAGAACTTTTTCTCATTGAGGGTGACAAAGCTCTGGAACAGGCTGCCCAGGGATGTTGTGGCTTCTCCATCTCTGGAGACACTTAAGACCCGCCTGGATGTGTTCCTGGGTGACTTGGTCTAGGTGATCCTGCTCAGGCAGGGGGGTTGGACTAGATGATCTTCTAGGTTCCTTCCAACCCCTAATATCTATGAAGAACATTGCATATCTATGACTGCCAAAAGTATCCTTCTCAAGCTGTCCCTTGAACAATTCTGATTTGTTTCCATTTAATCAATTAACTTTTTCCTGTTTTGTGATCATTGTCCTTGCTTGAAGTAGTTCCCATTATAGAGATGAATAAATAGTTCTCAATATGAATTTCTCTCTGTTTTATAATTTGTTACACTAACAATCACCTGCAACCTGTCCTTGCTTTTAGTCCTTGCTTATTCTGCCTCATCTTGTCTCTTTAATTTTGTCTTTTATATGATTTCTGGTTTGTCCTTCACAGTTGAAACAAAAAATCTTGTAACTGCTGTTCTTTTCATCACTATTACAAGTATCTTTCTTCTTTGTCATGGAACATATTTCCTTGGCTGAGGTAGGAAGAATTTTCTCTCCTTGCACTTTTACAGGAGTTGCTTTTGCCACATTTAAAAAAAAAATAAAAAAATAAAAATTAGCACAGATGTTTTCTGAGTACAGGAAAGGAATCTCCTCATTCTCCCATTTGGCTGTGAATTTGATATCTATTTGTACCTCCTTTGCTTTGACTGTTTTCAACGAAGTTAGATTTCAAGGCCTTTGGAACCTTGGAGGTTCCAAGTATGGTGTGAGTAGGCTTCAAACCCAGCATGTGATTTACTCAACTTCTAAGCATAAGAAATAATAGAGAGAGTAGGGGGACTTCTGCCTTAGCTGGACCCCATTTATGGGTGTTTTTCAATGAGTAGTTACCAACAGCAAGCAGAATTGTGAAGAATTTTCCATTTGCGAATTATCAATAAGTGACTGCTACATTAGATAGATGAATTATTCACAAAGAAAACAGCAGATTCTAATAATCTCCAAACCAATGCCTTCCTGGCATTCAGTGTATGGGCTAACACAGAATAATTACTTCGGCATGTGCCATCCCGTCTGATGAGTCTCATGAGTACAAGGCTATCCCTGAATAGCTGTTACCCATGAGAGAAAGCACATTAGACACTTTTTTGGTAACTGATGCTTTCAATCCTATGTCACCCTTGTATAACAGATGAATCGTCTCTCATAAGGGTACTGTATCCCAGGTTTGTTTCTCCATTTGCACTATGCACTACATCATTCTAAGTAAGTTGTCAGTGTGATGCTCACAGCTGCTCCCAGTGTACTGCCATACATGGCAGATATGCATGATGGTCTCTGGTTCGTTCTGAGTGCCCGGAGTGTTAAGCTCTTGATTTGCTTTCATGTCCCTTTGAAAGCTAGGGAGATATTCCTGAACTGGGTGAATTGGTTCAAATCCCAATAGGAGCTTTCTTTCATTCAGACAACAAGGATGTTGCTCATGTAATCAGAGAACAGGTTAGAAAAGCTAAGACCCTGACAGAGACAAATCTGGCCAGAGATATTAGAAATAACAGAAAAGGATTTTACAGATATGTAAGAGAAAAAATAAAAATGAGAGAGAATGTGGGGCCTCCCTGGACGGATACTGGTGACCTGGTGACCGAGGATGTGGAGAAGGCTGAAGTATTCAACAGGTTTTTTGCCTCAGTCTTCACTGGTGCTCACTCAATCCACACCACCCAAATCACAGAGAATGCTGGCTGGAACTGGGAGAGTGAAGAACCACCCAGGGTAGGAGCAGATCAGGTCCGGGAACACCTAGAGAACCTGAAGGTGCACAAGTCCATGGGACCTGATGAGATACATCCACGGGTCCTGAGGGAGCTGGCGGCTGAAGTTGCTAAGCCACTAGCCATCATATTTGAGAGGTCCTGGCAATCTAGTGAGGTTCCCACAGATTGGAAAAAAGGGAACATAACCCCCATCTTTAAAAAGGGAACCAAAGACAACCCGGGAAACTACAGACCAGTCAGCCTTACCTCTGTGCCAGGCAAAATCTTGGAACAGATTCTCCTGAGAGCTGTTCTATGGCACATAAAAAATAATCAAGTGGTTGGTGACAGCCAACATGGCTTCACCAGGGGCAAGTCATGCCTGACTAATCTAGTGGCCTTCTATGACAAAGCTACAGCGCTGGTTGACACAGGAAAACCAACGGATGTCATTTTCCTGGACTTGTGCAAGGCATTTGACACTGTCCCACATGACATCCTTGTCTCTAAAATGGAGAGACACGGATTCGACAGATGGACCACTCGGTGGATAAAGAACTGGCTGGATGGTCGCACTCAGAGAGTTGTGGTCAATGGCTCCCTGTCCACATGGAGGGCAGTGACTAGCGGTGTTCCTCAGGGCTCTGCTCTGGGTCCAGTGCTGTTCAACATCTTTGTCAGCGACATGGACGATGGCATTGAGTGCACCCTCAGTAAGTTTGCCGATGACACCAAGCTGTGTGGTGCCGTGGACACACTGGAGGGAAGAGATGCCATCCAGAGGGACCTTGACAGGCTTGAGAAATGGGCCAGTGCAAACTGCATGGGCTTCAACAAGTCAAAATGCAAGGTCCTTCACCTGGGATGGGCCAATCCCAGGCACAATTACAGACTGGACACAGAGTGGATTGAGAGTAGCCCTGAAGAGAAGGATTTGGGGGTGTTGATAGATGAGAAGTTCACCATGAGCCAGCAGTGCGCTCACGCAGCCCAGAAGGCCAGCCACACCCTGGGATGTATCAAGAGAAGTGTAGCCAGCAGGTCAAGAGAGGTGATTCTCCCCCTTTACTCTGCTCTTCTGAGACCTCACCTCAAATACTGTGTCCAGTTCTGGTGTCCCCACCATAGGAGGGCCATAGATCTGTTGGAGCATGTTCAGAGGAGGGCCACAAGGATGATCCAGGGGCTGGAGCACCTTTGTTATGAGGACAGGCTGCAGGAGCTGGGATTGTTCAGTCTTGAGAAGAATTCGGGGGAACCTAATAGCTGTCCTCCAATACCTGAAGGGAACCTACAGGAAGGCTGGGGAGGGACTTTTTACAAGAGCTTTGACAGATAGGACGAGGGGAAATGGGTTTAAGTTGAAGGAAAATGGATTTAGATTAGATCTTAGGAAGAAATTCTTCAGTACGAGGGTGGCAAGACGTTGGAATAAATTGCCCAGAGATGTTGTGGCTGCCCCCTCCCTGAAGGTGTTCAAGGCCAGGTTGGACAGAGTCTTGTGTAGCCTGGTCTAGTTGAGAGGTTTCCCTGCCCATGACAGGGAGGTTGGACCAGATAATCTCTAAGGTCCCTTGCAACCTAGGCCATTCTATGATTCTTGGTTTGAGTATTTGGTTATGGATACATTGGTATGTTTGGTTTTATTTATTTTGTGCTCATAATTCACTCTTCTTAAGTCTGAATATATTATTTTAGACTAGTAGGGACAGGGAAGTAAACCTTACTTGAATGAGTGTGGTTGAATTTCCATGGTAATGTGAGGGACACAATGCTGAGGACTGGCAGGGAGCAGACTCCTGGACATGTAAAGCTTCAGTTGGATAAAAAGAGGTCACGTTAAGTAAATGTGTGTACTGTGTGTGCTTCTGGCACAGTTTTCATAGTACTTAAATATTGTGGAAAAACTAATGAGCAGGCATAGATGCGAGTTGTCTGAAATCAGAACAGTTTTTGTTTGAAAATCTTGTATTCCTTCTGAGATGTGATTAAAAATCTTCAGGTGACCTTATAATTGAGTTTAAGCACATACTGGCTCTGGAAAACCAGACATTGAGGTCTGAATTTTCCATTTTTGAGCCTGTCTCTTTTTGGGAACAAAGTTGTTGTTCCTAGCATATACTAACTGATTGCAGTGCTGCAGTGGGAGTATGAAGTATAATTTATCTTTTTGAATAAAAATGTCTTGAGAAGAGAGTTCCTGTCTCCTCCAGATACAGCAGTGCAAACAATTTCTGTACACTCAAATATTAAGGAAATAGCAATTAGACAAAGTAAAAATTCCTTTTGTTTTGACAGAGACAAGAAATTAATGTACTTTTGAAAAAATCATCAGAAGAGGGTAATAGAATTAGATTATTAATTCAGCAGTTTCTTTGAGAAAATTGGTTTTTGGGGGCCTTTGTGAGAGAGAGGCCTAATAACCTGTAGGTTTTTTTCTGTCAAGTGCTTCTCAGTGAGAAAACCCTTCACTCAGGGCTTTTGGAACGAATGTGTCCATCGTCCTGGGTCTGTTGTGGTTACTGTTATGGAGTGGTCTTGGAGTACATGAACTAGTATCAAAAAATGAGACCTGAAGATCCAGTAGTGCTGTCACTGTATATCACCAGTATGTCTCCATTGCTTTGTGGAACCTATTTTGCATTGAAAAATTTCATTTTTTAATGTCTAAAACAGCATTTCTGTCATTGATGGTTAGAGGTTCCCAGACAGAGGAATGCAGTGTTCTTTTAATGACTGAAATTCATTTAGGTATTTTTTTGGGAAGCTTTGGTACAACTTCAAAAACTAGGGATAGTAGATGTTTATTTCTTCAAAGTTCATGAACAAGACACTTGATGAAGTCTAATGTGCGAAGAGAGCAAGGAATGGACTGAGCACTGCTCCTAGTCTCAAGTAGCCTGGTTTGCAAAATGTGGTCATGTCCTAACGATGAAAGTTCAAGACAGTGGATAATTTTGGTGCAGTTTTTTAAACTTATAAAGGTGGGTAATGGATTTTGAGTACAGTGTTTTTGATATAATTTAGTGTGTTGATTTCATAATAGAAGTTTCTTATTTTTCCATTCCTGATTTTAATTATTCATTTCAGTTAGTTAATTCTGACTTTAGTAATTGACTGTGTAGAATTTAACCCCATCTTCTTGAATATTACTGTGATCTTTTTTTTACAAGATGTAGAATTAAGATATTTCCATAGACATCTCAGGTGATTTTATGAAATATTGATATTTCTAAATAAGATATGACAAGAGTAAAAAATACTTCAAGGGAACTATTCTGTCACCTTGATATTATTCCTTAGCATTTCTGTTGCAGAAATGCTGTTAAAACTCCAAACTTGGGAACTTAAAACTCCAAGCTACTCCCGCTAGGAAAATATCTGTGTATTTGAACTTTGTGATACCCTTTCAGCCTGTACTTTTAGTAATTCTTTTATGAAAAATAATTATTTTTCAATTTATTTCTTATGAATAATCACATTATTTTTTTTTCAGGGTCAGAATTATTTTTTTTTTCCTTATTAAAAAGAAAAGGAAAGAATCACCATGTAGAAACCATGCAGAATGAACTGCAGACAGATGAACGCTACTTTAATCTCTGCTATTCTTTTAAACTTACTACTTCTCTCCACATCAGCAGACTGAGGTCTTCTTTTATCCTGCATAAAGATTGGTGCATAAATCTAAGCACGAGACCTGAAATTTGTTTTGGCTGCTATTATAGTTAGAGCTAAAGTCTGCTTTTCTTCTGAGGTAGTTCCTGCTCCATCGCAAGGCTAAGTGAGAAGACAGGATCAGTAGATGAAAAAAGTTGAGCTTTTTACATATCTGCTAGTTTGATAGTTCATTGCACATTAAATGAAAAGATTTTGAAGTGAGGGACAGCCTGCAGCAGCCTTCACTATTACCCTTACCATCAAATATTTATACTTCAGCACACATTTATCTAGACACAAGTTTGGGTCTATAAGTTTTTCCATTCCATTTTTTGTTAGCTTTAAGCAATCCACAGTCAGAAGTTTTAACCTTCATGGAATATGAAATTGTGTGGTTCATTAGAAATAAAATAATGTATCGACTGTTTCTCTTAGTAGCCATTTTTATTTTTATTGCAGTCAGATTTTTAAACCTGCAAAATAGGCACTGGCAGGGGAGAAATGGTAAGAGTTGTACTAATAGCAGGTTTGGAATTTGATGTGAGTTGATTGCTTGTCATGTGAAAATATTGTTGTTATAATAATCACAAGTCTTCAGATTTTTGATCAACCAAAATGCTTATGAGACATGAAGCAGAGCTCAATTTCAGCAGAAGTCATCTGCAACATGTTAGTATCCTCATGTATGAATTTCCAAACCAGTCCTGTCTGAGCTTAATTAGATGCCTGGAGTCCCACTGACCCCACAGTAAGGGAAAACAAGACAAATATTAGAAATCATATGTTGAACATATGTGAAAATTCATCAGCAGTTTATAATATAATATGAATTCAGTCATGTGCAGATTATTTGTATTCAAAAAAAGACACAAGTGAGTTCTGGAGACCATGTTGCTTTTCTTCTGAGATGCTTCTTTTTCTTGATGCATCAAAAAAACCCAAATAAACAAAAAACTCAGAAATCAGAAATAATATTAATTAGCCTTAGTTAAAATCCAGGCTGTGCATTCGTGTTTTAATCTTGCTGTGGCATTGCATGAGTTCAATCAGGATGATTCAGCACATGGTGAATTTAACCTATAACTCTATAGGGTAGTTCACCTCTGCAGTTTTTTATAGGAAACTGCCTCTTGACCAAAACAAAGAGTCATGAGAGTCAGGTGAAGATGGGGCACTGAATAGAAGCCATTTCTCTTTGTCCAAGGTGCAGGTAAAAAAGAGTCTCTCCCACCCTTCATATAGGATTTGGGAATGTAGGTTCACAGAATCACAGATTCATAGAATGTTAGGGGTTGGAAGGGACCTAGAAGATCATCTAGTCCAATCCCCCTGTCAGAGCAGGATCACCTAGACCAAGTCACCCAGGAACAGATCCTTGCCCTTTTGGGTTTATTTGGGGGGCTGGTTTTTTTGTTTTGTTTTGTTTTGTTTTCAGAGATTAGTGGCAGTTAGTCTAGTTTGGAATACTTATTGTGAGTGTCCACCACAGTCTTCTGAGGTCACCTATTTGTAATCAGCAAGGCTTGCCTCAATGGATGTTTGTTAAAAACTATCTTGGAAACAACTGTTTAAAAGAAGCCAGTTAAATCCTCTGTCATGACTGACTGATTTTACTGATGGCTGGAACCAACCAGAACTGTACAGTCTCTTTTATCAGTGAATAATTAATGTACTATGAGTGAAAATCTGAACAAAACTAAAGTAAGATGTGCAAATATCTATCTGAAGACTTTAACAGCTCATCTTTTGGATAAGCCTATTATAAAGTCATTTGGAGGAAGAAGCTTATACATAAAAATGAATGTTGCCATGCAACAAGTACTAAAGAAAGAACCACAAAATTTAAGCCTTAATTAATTTTTCATAGCAGCTGGTAATGTTCAGGAATAAGGAAATTCAGGAACACCAGTGTTAATTAAACCTCATTTGCTAGAAATCCATGGCTTGTAGTTGATTACTTTGATGTCTGAGGGGGTACAAAGTTCAAATGACACATTTTTGTGGTTCTAACATGTAAGGACATCATTTCCACTTAACTTCCTTAGCATCTGATAAGGTTTATGTAGTCAGCAGCCTCTCTGAGTTGGATGCATACACTCTATTGCATAGGTGCTCATCCTCTCTAAATTTCTAGGATCTTAGTCATCTCTGCGGGGACAGACCGAGCTATGGGGACAGACCGAGCTGAGGGGA
>VYZU01014379.1:6897-20315 GCA_013401355.1 Ceyx cyanopectus | reverse complement strand
TTTTTATTTTTTTTTTAACATTTCTTTAAACATGCTGCTACTATAAAGCCCACTTACAGTATATCTGGTCTGAGTGTTTCTGTCTCAAGTTTCAATTATTATGTAAGCACTCAGGGGCAATAAAATTTCACATAGTCAGTCTGTTTTAGAGTATTAAACCATCAGATGAAAATAAATGCAATTTATTATTGATGTTCTATACCATTAGATACTTTCTGGTTTACTTTATTTTGCAAATGTTCATAGTATTACCACTGGGATAGCTGGAATAGATTTAGAGTTCAATCCAGGTTCTGGATTCATGTTTGGAACTGGAGCTTTTTTTTGTTTTTCTTGGGACTTTTTCTTGTTTTCCTGTTTAAAACGCTGGAAATCTCATTGTCTGTAACAGATAGGATATTGATAATCTGACAAGCTAGGTGATTTGAAGGTATAAAAGACCAAAATAATTTATAGCCTGCGTTTCCAATTCACTATGGTGAAGAAAAATTGAAGAAAAAAAACTGACTATACACTTCTCACAGATAGAGGTCACTAATGGACTGGATTTGAATCTGTCTGGTAAAAGCCTGAAAGTTACATGAAAGTAATCCAGTGAAAAAAAGAAATCATTTCGAGATTGAAGTGGTAGCAGAATTTATTAAGAAATAAAGCTCTCACCTTCCTGGAAACAATATTATCTTAAGTGTGCCTTCTTTCTAGTCCTTTAAACAGAAAGTGCAGTACAGGAAAAGGCTGATAGTGATGCTCGTTTGAACTCCTTTTTGTTTTCTTGACTTGTTAAAACTATGTCTTTCCTTCTTTTCTGCAGGAAGGGTAGGGAAGTCACTCCTAATAACATCCTACTTTTGAGATACTGCTATTTTAAGGAGTTAAAGGCAAGCACATTCTTGATTCTCAAAGGAAACCATAGCCTATGTAATGCAGATTCCTACTGGGAGGGTGTAGGGTTGCGCAAAGGAGATATGGTCTACATCCTAAATCAAACTATCCAGCGGGCCAGGATAGAAATGGGACTTGTAACAGTGGCTCAAATTAGATCCAGACTCTCAAAGTCAAACACAGATAGCATCACCTTCTACAAAATATAGGGTGTATATGTATGTGAGGACTGACTGGTTAAGAATGCTGGGTGCATTCCAGCACCACTTCTTGCTACAGCCTTGGACTTTGGAAAACACCGACAACTGTTCTACTCACAGGTAGTTTTACAGACGCTGTATTTACACAGTGCTCTGCCTTACTTCACCTACAGTATTCTAGCCCTGCACTCCTTTACTTTTAACTACCTCACTACCATATCAGGATAGAGAACTGTTTAAATAGCAAACCTCCTACAAATAGTAAAGATGTTTGAAATCTCTCATCTCACATCATTTTCAGGGAAAAAAACAAAAAACAACAAACTGACATTTTAACATAATTTTTGTCACTTTGAAATAGTGACTTTTAAATAGCATCTGTTGCATGTTTTTAATTATGCAAAGATTATGTCTCAGTGATAAAATTGCATACACTGACTGTTTAAAGGAAAAAAAAAAGTAAAGGAAAAAAAAAAAGTAAAGACAGGTGGGTAGAGGTATAGGTACAGGACCTTTTAAGAGTTTTGAAAAAAATGCCAGGATGGATTTTTCTCCTTCCAAAAATACATATATATCAAACCAATTCATGATTTTTCCCTGAAAATACAAATATATAAAGATACTACTCTTGCAGAAAGTCTGTATCAGTGCATAAATAAGGAATTTAGTCCATGGAAGTTTGAGGTTTTGTTTTTTTTTTTGTCTGGTTAGTTGGGTTTTTTAAATCCAAGTAGTTATCAATCTCAACCTCTGAAGTGGATAATTTACCTGAAAGCACTATAAAGTTAGGTGCAGCAAAAAAACCCTCTAACACACACCCTGTCTTTCTGTGCCTGTGTATCTCTGTGTGTGAGAGGTCTGAATTGCTTTAGTATCTTTTCCTGATCCTTATGCAAGGAACCTTTCCTTTCCAGCTTAGCTGAGTTCTGCATTGCAAAAAAAAAAAAAGAAAAAAAAAAGAAAAAAAAAGAAAAAAAAAGGAGCATCTGAAGAAATCTAATCAGTACCGTCCACACATAGTACAGGAATTTACACGGATTTGTGCCTTGGATTTATTAGCTTATTGTAAGCCTTAAAACAGATTTCCTCCATTAAAATTAATTAAAAGCTCCTGTTGACTTGATTCCGACTCAGAAAAGAAGGTGGAGATTCTTACTCTCTTTACTTTGCTGTTGAGTCCTTTATCTTTTATGGGTTTTTATCTCATGCCCTAGAGAGCTCTTTTCAGCTGTTTGACTTATTTCTGCGATCTGTTATTTTTTTTGTTCACATATCCCCGTCACAGTATTTGTCATCTTTCCCGGAGATCACCGTCTAACTCATCAAGTCTATGAGAGTCCCCTTTGTATTCCCAAGTCCTGATATATTGCTCTTGACCTCCCCCCCTCCACTCACCACCAGCCCCGCTCTGGAGACTCATGATGGGGATCTGATGGACCCTCCTGCCTGACGCAGCTCCCTGCTCTCCTCGCAGATCTCTTAACAATTCCCAGCGACGACCTAACCCAGGCTCACCTTTAAAGGTCGCGTTTCTCACAATCCCGTCCCAAGGATCAGTCATGCTGCTGTTAGCACAGCCGTTCTCCCTCAGCGGGAGTAGTTCTAGGCTCTCCCCCCTCCCGCCAGGCGCCCTCCGTGCAGAGGCCAGGTTCGGCACCAGCCCCCTCAGCACTGAAATGCCACCGGCAATCAGAGACCGCCTGTGTAGCTGCGAGCGGGCAGCCCCGTTCACTCCAAGCGCACACGCTGCCGTGCGATAATGCGGGTACCCTCCTAACACTTGCCGCCGGCCATTCATAAATCCTTGCGTGCGTGTGCCCAGCGCCGCACACTCGCAGCCATGGGGCTCTAACGAGGCGGAGGCGATATATCTCACACAACCCGATCCCGACTGCTTAACTTTGCCTTCTCGGAGAAGACAAAGGGCACCGAGGCTTTCAATCGCCCCGGGGCTGCAATTAGCAGGAAGCAAAAGCGAGAGAAATGAAATCCCAGCTGTACCTGGCAGTGTCTGGGAATCCCTCGGCGGCACCGATCGTAATTCCCCTCCGCTCCTCTGCTCTCCCACGCCAAAACTTTTCCGCCGCCGCCGCTCCTCGGTGGTGGCCGCCGCCCTCCACGCCGCTCAGCGCGGCCACCCAGCGCCTCTCCCGGCCGGCCCCGCGGGCCCGCTCTCTGCCGGGTGCCGCCGCCTCTCCGGGGCGACCCCCGCGCCTCCCGAGCCTTCCTCCGCCCTTACGAGGCAGCGGCATCGTCCTCCCCCCTTCTCCGCCACCTCCTCCTGCGGCGCGCAGCCCTTGGTTCTGGCATCCCCAACGCACTTTCTCTGCTCGATTCGCTCGCTCTTTCCTCCGCCGTTCCTCTTTCTCCGGTAATAAATAAACGAGAAGGGCCCGCGGGTACGCTCGGTCTTGGGGTTTCTTTCTTTTTTTCTCTTTCTTTCTTCTGGGAATGATAAAAGGATCACATGAGGAGCAGGCAAGGAGACCCAAAACCTTTGAAAGTCGGAGAAAGCATCGGACGCGTATATGTGAGTATATGTGTGAGTGTGTGCATCTGGCTCTCTCCGAGTCCTGCGTCTGCCTTCAGCCGGGATTGCAGGCTGGGTTTAGCAGTAATAATGTCTCAGATCTGACTATTCCCTGCTAATGTAAGTCGTGCCTTTTTTTTTTTCCTCCCCGCCTAACACCCTAGGGAGATGTTTACAGTAATGAATTCAGTTGATAGCCATCTCTCTCTCCTGGAGTCCCTCCCACATTTCTAGTTTAAAGAATGCTTGGAAGGCAGGGCTGCAACCTAAAGCTTTCCAAGAGGCAAAGTCAGGCTAGGTTTTCTGTCTTTTTTTTTTTTTTTTTTTTTTAATTCCCTCCCGCTTTTAACCCGTTGCCTTCTGAGGGCAGTTTCATCAGCTCCGTCGCTTTGTATTCGCCCTGCCCCCGACTCTCAGCAAGGGGAGCCAATCGGCCGGTGGTGCCCGGGGGCGGTGGTGTGTGGGCTGCTCGCTCCCCGGACCCCCTCCCCACCTCACCGCGGAGCCCGACGGGCCGGGGCTGCAGGAAAGGGAGCAGTGGGATCTCCGACCTTCGCGACGGGGCTGCATCAGCCCCGCTCCTCTGCGGACTCTAGTGTATCATAAGGGAAGCAGGGGAGTGAGCTGAAAAAACTCCCCGAGAAGCTGTCGAACTGGGAGATACCCTTGCTAGCAATAATTACAGCCGTGCTCTCTACCAACATGGCGATATTTCATGTGCAGCCGCTGACAAGCCCGCCTCCCCCACCCTCTTCTTACCCTCTCCTTCCCCCCCCTGCGAAGTTTCAGGTAGTCAATAGCAGTATGCAATAAATACAACACAGAATATAAGAAAGTCCAGCCCTCAGGGAAGAGACGGATCTCATTTAGTATTCCGTCTGATTTCCATCGTTAGAGAGGCTTAAAAACCACTGGAGAAACAGCCTTTTGCTCTGAAGCCCTAACAACATCCCCTCCCCTCCCCCCCCCCCCTCCATGTCTCCGGTGAACACTCAGTACGAGTGTTCGTGTGTGTGTGTGTGTGTGTGTGTGTGTGTGTGTGTGTGTATGCATCCCGGGCTGCCTGCGCTTGTTTCGGGGTAACCCTTCCCCCGCCGCCCAGTAATCTGCTGCCTTGTCCTGACAAGTCCACTTAAAGACAAGGCTATTTAATACCGAGAAGCACTTGAGCGATAGGATACAGCCGTCAAGGTAGGACGTGGGGTGTGAGAAGACAATTTGCCTCAAACTCCTTCATTAGTAAAGAAAATGCACAATACGGCTTTTGCTGCGAGTTACTTTAAGAGAAGGGCTGGGGAGGGGTGGAGGAGACGAGAGCTGATCAATGCCATGTGTCGAGGAAACAGAGAAGGCAACTGAAATGCCCCTGTGTTTACTTCTCCCTCACCCACTGGCTCTTCACTAGCTTGCTTTCATTTTCGCCTCAGCCGTACCTCAAAAGCTGCTTCACTAGCCATTGTCTCCTCACCTCCTTCGCCCTTCGCTTGGAGAGAGGCCAGATTATTCATTACTTCAAAGGCTTCACGAGCCATTCCGAGCCGTAGCGTCACGGAGCCCCAGCGAGGGTCAGCCCAGATAGTGTGTGCTCGGCGCTGTTCCTGCCTTCCCCGCACCCTCCCTGCCCTCCATCCAAGGGGGGGGGCTCAGAGATCCTCCACGCATTGCTAGCCCTGAGACGAGCCGCGGTGTCTGCCCCCTCGGAGAAGAGGTTATGCCCTCACCTACGCTGCTCTGCGAAGCGATGGGGGAGCACTGATGGGGGAAAGCACAGGTAGCCCGGCATTTCCCAGGGAACTAGGCAAGGGGAAAGGAATTGAAGACGAGATCCCTCTCCTCCCCCCCCGGCACCACTGGCTCGAGGACCAGGGTCTGCTCTAGGACCCCGGGATGTAGACGAAGGAGTTGAGGGCTCAGCCGGCTGGGAAGACGCGGATCTGGCAGGGGTTAGACCCGCGGGAAGAGCCTGTGTGCCCAGCTCGGAGACGAGGCTGCTCTGAAGTCGAGCCTCTGCCTGCAGCTCCCAGCTGGTCCCGTGGAATTAAAGGATCGGGAGCCCCGCAGGGTCCAAAGGCGAATGAACAACCCTTCTCAAAGACTGTACTGTCTTTTTTTAGACTTTTTAAGACTTAAAAAAAAAAAAAAAAAAAAAGAATGAAAGAAAAAAAGACTGCATACTTTTCAGAGAACTTATCTAGGCATCATTATATATCTCTTTTCCGAAGTTGATGGACAAGCAGTACATTTTCTCCTGAATAAAATTCTCCAAGTCTTTCTCATGCTCCGTCCACCCGTCCCTTCTTTCTCCACGTCCTCAATACTAGCAACCTGTCGACAACACAGAAGGCACAGCAGACCTTTGTGCATCACACAAATGATGGAGGAAAGTGAGAATACTAAAAAGTTCTGCAAGTTTGCAGACTGCTGCCCTGCCCTACAGGCTCAGAGAGGTTAGGTGGAATTACACCTATCCCCCCTCTCTGCACTGGGCCCCTCAACCAGCCAAATCAGAGAAAGGCATTCAGGACACTTTGGTCAAATTAAGATCGTGCAAATTCAGAAAGTGACTTCACTAGCCATTACCTGCTCCTGCGGAGGTGGGTCTTCCTTGATAAGTCACCCAAAGCCCACCGGGTCCGGCAGGTTGCAACGTGAGCAAGTGGCAGAACAGTTGGACTCCGGCATGGTATTTTTTTAAGGATCACCAGCAAGGTCTCTGTTTTCCATAGCTGCCTGTGGTCACCATCTCCAAGGGTTTCTTTCAAGGAAAGGAGGAAGGAAATTTTCTTCCCAGGGTTCTGTCCAACCGGTCGTTTGACCCTGACACCCACCGATGACACTGAAGAACACTTGCTAAAGTGGCTAAATGCTTCGTAATTTCCTTTCTTGTCTTTCCCCCGGCGGCTTCCAGCTGAACGCCGCGGAGCGATCTTATCGCCGTGTGATCATTATTCACCAGTGACAAGCAAAGCTGCAGAGCTTCTAAGTGAGGGTGACAGATTTCAAACGCGGTGCTGCGGGATACTCAGCCTCAGACATACTCTTCCTCAAACTTTGCCTAGCAAGGCAAGTCAGCGGCTTAACCCTTTGCAGTTCTTTCGCGGGGGGAACCGAGACCCCATCCCATGGGGGAGCCGTTATTTAAAAGGCAGCGCAGCGCACACGGGTGTCTGTCTAGAGACATTTATTACATGTCATTTTCTATTCTCGGTGATTTTCAGCTGAAAGAGATCAGAACTCCCGGGAGCAGCTGGAGAGCGAAATACTCCCGTGCGGCGAGGGGCTGGAAAAATCCTCTTTGCAAAGCAGATCTCCCGGCAGCTCACCTGTGGTCCCTACTTTGTCACTGAGTCTGGTACGCAAACTGTCATGCACATCACATCGATCTGTCTCACACACGCATATACAGAGCTTCTGCACTCTATTCAGCGTAGTAGTGTGGCTGAAAGTACAGGTTTAGAAGTTCTATTTCAGTCAGACCGTTTCAGCTCGTTTATGATTTTAATAACAGCAAAGAAAGAAGCAAGCAAGAAAGAAACATATTTCCACGAGGAAAAAAAAAAATAAATAAAAAAGCGTCTTTTTCGCACATGCACTTTGTAGTCAAAGGAAATATTTACCAGTAGTAAACTACAGAAGCACAAGAGAACCTTAAAAAATGATAGAAAAATCATGTACTGTTCCAAGATTAAATGAAGTGCATGAAAGATTTCCAAACTTAGTACCACCATCCCAGAGCCTGATGTCAAGGCAGCACTGTGACACTGTAACACGAAGATGTAGAGAGGGAAACAAACTCCATTAGTTTTCTAATATCCATTTATATATATTAAGTTCTGATGTTGCTGTCACTCTTCTCCTCGCCCCTTAAAAAAAAAAATAAAATAATTAAAGATGGAGGGAATCTCTAACTGGAGCTGAATGACACTAAGACCCTAAACGTGGGATGGACTGTCAGGAGCTCCTTCCTTTCAGAGACCCAGTGGTCGCGCAGCAGGAAGGACACAGAGGCAAGTGAAGGAGAATCTGGGTGCCCTTTCCATTAATATATAAGATAAAGCTGGACAAAGAAGGGCAAGAGTCATACAGTAAGAAAACGGTCAGAAGAAAAAAAAGTAAATTCTCCTCCCATCCACATTTCTAAATTTCAAATGAAGCACAACAGGCAAAGAAACCTCTTTTGAAGAACATCCCGCCAGCAAATCCCCGCAAAACCCCAGACCCTTTACTGGAGACATTTCCATTCTTGCCCTATTTATAAAAGCGGGTGACAGAAGCGAACAGCGTGACTAGAGCTGACGGAAGGAGGCTTTTCAGCCAGCGCAGCTGCCGCAGGTGCGCAGCGGGAGCTCCGCGGGCGCGGCTCCGGCGCTCAGACTCCTGCAGGTCCCGCGGCGCGGCACAGGTGGCAGCAGAGCCCAGCGCTGGGATGCTCGGCGGCACCGGAGGAAGGTTTCTCCCGTTCTGTCTCCGATCCACACTATTGAAACCGATGCATCCCCCTCCTTTTAAATCTTGCTTATAGCCCGATTACTCGGACTTTAAACAATTCGCCACCACAGCGCTATAAATGTGTGAAGCGTGAATTTATTTATTAGCGAATTGCTTTGCATGGTTGAAAGGCTGTAAACTGAAAGGAGAATATAGAAATGTATTCTCTTTAAATGATCTGTGATCATACAAGTTGGCTAGTCTGGAGAAATGGTCCGCTGAACTGTGATACAACCTCACTTATATTAAAGAGAATGTAAATGGGATAACATGAAGAAAGATTACAAAAATTAAAGCTTTGTGGGTTTTTTGTTTGTTTGTTTGTTTGTTTTATTGGTTATTTTTGGTTTTGTCCCAGCTATATTGTTAGAATTATTTCTGCAGCTTGCAAGAGAGAAGGAAAAGTAGAGAAGCAGTTCTTTAACTGGGAGACTGATCTAAAACATACTGAATTATTTCAAATTTTGCCACTAATGTCAAGTTTTGTTTCAGGCCTTGAATTCATGCAGCTGGCAGAAGGAAAAAAAATCATGAAGTGAATGCTTCAAATTTGGAAAATCATCTGCTCTAAAAAATATTTAGGGGAAGGTCAGAGAAGGGAAAGGAAGAGGGGAAGGGAAGGAAAGGAAAGGAGAGACATTTAGAACAACAGATCAGTGAGTTATTAAGATATAGTATAC
Organism: Ceyx cyanopectus; assembly: GCA_013401355.1. Lineage (NCBI taxonomy): Eukaryota > Metazoa > Chordata > Aves > Coraciiformes > Alcedinidae > Ceyx > Ceyx cyanopectus. The sequence goes on along the minus strand of VYZU01014379.1, from coordinate 11,535 downwards.
TAAATTCTGACAAGATGAAGGTATGAATGTGTTCCTTTCCATTTTAATGAAACAAAGGAAGAACTTAAATTGGAACTACTTTAGACTGGGAAACACCCACACCCACCATGTGTTTGATCTGTCACTTCTATAGTGAGCTGAAAATGAAAATACCATTTTGGTTCTGAAATGGGCTTTGACAGAGTTGTGATATTACTCAGATCATACATTTCTACCATTTTGGAGTGTAGGAATCTGATTTTATTTCCAAATAAAATTAAGAATAAATCTTAAGTATACCATTGGTCTGTCCTTGTGGTTCTCATCAGCTTTTATTCTTCCCACATCCTCCCTCCCCTTCAGCCCACTGTTACCTTCTTTTTTTGACTTGTGTACGTTTTAAGTATCACCTTGTAATAGGATGCATAATGCCTTGGGTTGCTGCAATTCACAGCCTTTTGCTAGTAGAGGTTCTCCTTTACTCCAAGGGATTCCTTCATTTATCTTTTGACAGTATCGTGCAATATCATGATATTTCTATGGACTTTTGGCCATCCCTCAATCCTGTTCCTGGAGACACAGGTATCCAGGAGTTTTGGATAAATTTTTGTTGGTGGTGGTTTCTTTTTTTAAAAATTAGTTTTATCTTAAGACTGAGGCATATGTTCTATTTGCAGCATCTTTGTCAAGCTATTATCCGGCATAATCAGAAAAGAAGATGTTCAAAATCTGCTAAAAAATACTATTTTTCCTGTTCCCTTTTAAACACCTTAGAGGTTCGTGTCATGTTTTGCTAATAAAAAAAAATTATCTACACAAATGTCATCTGGCAGACACATTGAAAATAGATAAAAAGTAGGTGAGACAGAAATATTGGACATTAAGATTTTATTTTTAATATATTTGAATCAATAAAAGGTATATTTTTCTGATCACATTTTATGACCAAATTTCATCATAGAATCACAGAATCATTCAGGTTAGAGAAGACCCTTGGGATCATCAAGACCAACCATTAGCCCTACTCTACAAAGTTCACCCCTAAACCATGTCCCTCAAAACCACATCCAAATGCCCCTTAAACACATCCAGAGATGGCGACTCAATCACCTCCCTGGGCAACCTGTTCTAATGTCTGACCACTCTTTCTGTGAAAAAATTTTCCCAAATGTTCAGTCTAAAACTAACCTGTTGCAGCTTAAATCCATTCCCTCTTGTTGTATCACTAATGACCTGTGAGAAGAGGCCAGCACCAGCCTCTCTGCAATGTCCTTTCAGGTAGTTGTAGAGAGTGATGAGGTCTCCCCTCAGCCTCCTCTTCCTCAAAATAAACAGCCCCAGCTCCTTCAATCACTCTTATTATCATATATTGTGCCATCTCACTTTAAGCAGAAAGTCTATAGGGAAGATGATATTCTGTGTATAAATTGCTGGTTGCTCACCTTAGTTTTCATGCTGAAAACAGTGACACAATTATAGATGAATCCAGCCAACTATTAATTTCATCTCATTAAATTTAGCTAATTCAAATAGCTAAATCATAGTGGACATAAAAACCTGGTAGTCATTAAACACTGTTATGCATTAGTTCTATGGGTTTTTCATACTTACAAAATACAAGGGAAAAATAGAATAATGAGAAAAGAAAGTGTTTTAAATCAATACATGTATGGGGAAAAAAACGTTCATTTATAATTGTCCTAACTACTTACAAAAGTGGGAGTGAATAGCCTAAAAATGGCCTTTGTAAGTTGTTTTTTCAATGTTTTCTAAGAAAATAATTAAAGTACTTTTCATTGTCATAGCCAGCTTTTAAAATAAAGACTTTTTTTTTTCCGTCTCTAATTCTGTAATTGAACATTATGTTTCTGGAATAAAAAAATCCATATGCTTCTTTCAGACATACTCTAGCTGCACTACACAGAACAGAAAAATCACCTTCGTGAAAGTCACACACATTCATTGACTGCCCTTATGCATTCATTGCACTTTTTTTTTTTATTTTTTATTCTAGGTAGAGAAGGCTAGAGAGCAGAGAACCAATCTACTCTAGAAAAAGCATCATTTTCTGATTACAAGGCCATCTGTCCTATTATTTCCCAAGGGACCTCAAGAGCTCACTCATTCTATTTTTCTACTGATTAAGACAACAGATTCATTTGTACTTTCTTATCCACATGTTCAACAAATTAAAATAATTCTTTCACTTTTGCTTCTGTAGACTCTGTTTCTGTAACTTTGTATTTTCAAGGGTTTGGTTACAATTTTGGAAGAGTGCCTTTAAATGATCTAGGAGAAGCTAGTTTTCTTTCAACTCAAAACATAAATCAACAGATATTAGAAATATGAAGATGGATAAAAGTTAGACAGGAGAAAATTCTTTTATAACAACTAGCCTGAACAAATTGTGTCAATATTATTTAAAGAGATAACATTAAAAAATACCTGCAGTTTATAGTCTAGATTTCAGAGCTCATAGTATCACAGAATCACAGAATCACAGAATGTGAGAGGTTGGGAGGGACCTAGAAGATCATCTAGTCCAACCCCCCTGCCTGAGCAGGGTCACCTAGACCAAGTCACCCAGGAACAGATCCAGAAAGGTCTGGAGTGTCTCCAGAGCAGGAGACTCCACAACCTCCCTGGGCAACCCCTGCCAGGCTCTGGCACCCTCACTGAGAAAAAGTTTTTCCTTGTGTTTCCCCTCAACCTCTTGGTTGTAAGAGGTAATGTCATTTCGTGAAGCCTTTTCTAATCCCTCCTGATTATTTATTTTAGAGCATATTGATGTAAAAGTATAGGTGAAAAGGAAATTGGTTTAAATTACCTAAAGAGAGTATAAAGACATTATCCTAACCATGAAGGTCAAGAAGCAGAGGCTGTAATCTTTTCAATGCTGCTGCTCCAGAAGGTCCTCTTTCCAGGGACTATTACTAGAGTGAAGAAAAGCATATCACCATAGTACAGATGGATCACCTGAAAGGAAAAAAAAACGAATGAACTAACAAAAAATCAATCCAAAACCCAACAAACAAATCCCAGAAAGAACGACTAGGCAGATGGTATCTGTTTAATCCTGATAAAATGGCAGAAAACTTTCAGGTCTTTGAGAAGATTTCGAGGCAGTCAAAATATCTTATGAAATTTTTTTTGTTCTTGTTCTTCAGCAGCGCAAAGTACTCACATCAGAGATTTGTGGACAGAGAGAGATAAGAAGGTTGTCACAGCAGTCAATAACTCTTCATCCGTTTCAAAACATAGGATATCAGTTTAATTTTGCTCAGTCCTAAACATTTTATTAAGATCTTGTAAAAGAGAACTTATGCCACTTCAGTAACATTATGAACAGGTAAAAATAGCCTTTTAGACTTAGGGAATTTGTTGTTGGAAGGAACAAGGATCTCTGATGAGGAACTGGTGAAATTGTGGGTGCCCTGGTGACAGAGGATACAGAGAAGGCAGAAATACTGAATACTCTCTTTGCCTCTGTCTATGCTGCTGGAGGCTGCCCTCAGGAGCCCCAGATCCCTGAGGCCCCAGTGGAACTTTTTTCTCAGACAATAGATGATTTTATCAATCCATACTATTACACTAAATATTTGGAAGATATGGTATTTCATCTACATGTAAAAAAAAGTTTTTAAGCTTATTGAATATAAATGCTTCACTTTTCTTAGTCTTTCTCATTGCTGTACATTAAGATTTAACAGTATCATAGAGGAGATGCACTATTACCATTCTGAACAATTGTATTATGATTTTCCTTTTTATATTATAATTGATAATTTGTCAGACCAACTTCCAGAGTAAAGTGATTGCTTGAGACTCTCAGACTTTTGCAGTGACCTAAACTACAGTGGTTTATGCAATTATTGATCTAAGCTATTTGTTCTGCTCCTGCAGATACTTTCTGTGCAGCAATTATTAATGAACAGTTATTACTCTTGAACCTGTGTAGTTGACAACAAAATATGTACTATCACTGACAAGGGTTAAGTTTCAGCTTCCTTTTTTTATGCTAGGCTGTAAACTGGTAACCATCAAGGAATTGCTACCAGACCAAGAAAGCTCTTCCTGTGAAGGAAAATCAGGAAGGAGATGGTCAGGAAACCGGGGGAGGTAACAACTTTAACCAGCCCAGCTTGATCCCCAACTGTAAATGAGTCAATAGTCACAGCTCTAATTTAAAGGGGAAAAAAAAGTCTTTAGCTTTCAAGAACTCACATCCACAAACAGGAAAAGAAAAGTAAAAAAACCCTCATCAAATGCAAGGTAAGTGAATAAGATAACTACTGTAACAAAGAAATTCATAGTAAATATTAGTTTAGATTTCCACATCATGTGGTAGATTGTCATCATGATTTCCACTAGAAATGCAGGTTTTGAATCTCATGAGTTTCAGCTGTGTGATTATGAAAGGATTGGAGCTAACAGTTCTGGTTTTATTTCACTACTTGTTGCTGATAGCTCATTTGCTTGGTTTTGACGTTGTTGTGGTGTTTTGGTTTTGCATTTGTGTTGGTTTTAGTTTGTTGGTTTTTTTGTTTGGTTGATTGGTTTTCTTTCCCTTTCCAAATGCTAAACTGGCCAGAAATGTTGATGCCTGTGCCATGTTATATCTGAGTTAAGGAGCATGTTGCAACAAGTAGTGAAATAAAA
>VYZU01014378.1:882-18970 GCA_013401355.1 Ceyx cyanopectus | reverse complement strand
CTCTGCACCCAGCAGGGAGTGAGAATCAAGGTCTGTACCCCAGGTTTGGGACAACACTGCCAATAAATAATTGAAATGCTGCAAAGATAAATCCCAGGGCCTTTTTTCCTGTGTATGTGAAAGGAAGGTGGTGCCATGGGAGCCTCCAGAGAGGCCAGGACCTGCTCCCATGCTGCTCTGCCAGCATCCTCTCTCTCCCTTGCTGTTACCTGCCAGTGCCAGGGTGAAGCTGAAGCAAGGGCTGCTGGAAACTGCCAGGTTCCCTTAAGCATAAAGCCACCAGTTCAGGATGTGACCTACATTTCTCTGAAATGATTTATAATACTCTTAATTACTCTGAAGTGCAATATTAACATACTTCTTTAAGGAAAACTCTGTAAGATTTAATATCAATATTGAGGGGTTTCTCTGTCTCAACAGTACCTTGCTGTGCTCAGCAAAGCTCCCTCTAATGCCCATGGACAATCCTGTGACGATTTAATCATCTTATTTCCTCCTTGTTTGGCTCTGTGGTTGCTTTCCCGCAGCTGGAGTACCTGGGAGCCAGGGACACCCATCCCTGCCTATGCTCAGAGAGGAGCAAAGGGCTCTTCAGGATGAGTCCACCTCTGCTGCAGATGTTCATGATTCCTCCCTTGCTCAGAGTCTCTCTTAACAGTCAAGCTCTAAATAGCTCTCAAATCCTTTCTTCTAGGAAATGGGGAAGGGGAGCTCTCAATGCCAGCAGGTTATTTAGTGTGAGCTTTGTGACCTGGTCTTGGACTGTTACGCCATGGAAACCTTATGTTGATATCTACCAGTAAAAGACAACATATGGAAATACACCCAGAACAGGAAAAATATTACTAAGAACATTATACAATATTTTATTTAGTCCAAGTTTTCTAGAAAACCTGTGTAAACAATTTACAGAAAAAACCCACTGCTGTAGCTGGGAGCTGAACGAGATGATCTAATAGAACTTTTCCATTTCTCACCTCCAAAACCCAGAGCAATCTTATTTGGTTTTTTGTTTGTTTTTTTTTTTGTCGGTGATCAGTGAAGCAAATCTGTTCATGCTGGAAAAGATATTAGTTACAACTAATTTTTCCTTGGTTTAACATGTACTTTGTCTTTTTATAAAAGACAAACTTTAAGCATTCATGGTTAATAAGATGCCTCAGATTACTTATTAGCAGTCTAATCAGGCTGTGTCAGTACAAGACACATGCTTAAAGACAGTCTCTTCTAAGCAAGGGCATGACTTGCTACTTTTAATGCATGATATATTTTGCTTTTGGGCCTCTGAGCCTTGACTTATGTTTAATCTTTCAATTAAATTCCCTTCAGACATGTGAATTTTGTCAATGTTTATTTCTCCCCCACAAAAATCTGGTTATGTGATGCTTTCTTCTGATCTTCACTATTCTGCACAGCATTTCTCACCCTTTTCCCACCTCCCCCCCTCTACTCCCCTCTGCTAGCAGAAGAAATGTTTTTAATGATGCCTGTAGCTTTGTCTTTCTTCCCTCACCAATGTCTCTCAGGCAGTGAAGATCTGTATGACAGGCATCCTACCCAAGAAGACCTTCTGCTCCCCCCAGAAGGTCATCTCTGGGCATCCTGCTCCAGACAGGGCAACATGGAAAGCAGTGGGTTCCAGCAGGCACAGGCAGTCATCTCTGGGTGTCCAGATCCCTAAGCACAGTGATGATTCTGGCCAGCAGCTGCATCTCCCAACCACAGAGCCAGAAGCATTGACTGGGGGTTGTTTTCATTGCACATAGATGTTGTGCCCCTTTCCCAGGGGTGGCCTGCAACCTCAGCTTGCAGAGGGCTCAGGGTGCTCAGCTTCTAGATGGGAATTCCTCTTGGTTCCACTAACATGAGGAAAATGATGACTCTTGATTTTTTTCCATTTTTTATTTTTTATATTCTGTCCATAGAAGATGAGGGGCTTTGTCAGATTTCTGATTAGCGACAATTTAGAGAAGGACAAAGGGAAAAAAATACAGAAAACAAATGAATAAACTAATGTAATCTGTTGTTGGAATGAATGAGCTATTAAATAAGCTCAGTGCATAGCTCTGGGTCACCTTTCAGCTCCTGCTGGTGCATAGCCTTGGCTGAGCACAGCACTACTGCACATCCATACCTACTGCAGTTAAAACAACACTGGCCAGCATCATACTTGACTTTTTCTCTATTTCATTTTGGTATTTGCCTGTATTTGCAGGTTTAACACCCTGCTATTAGAGACCTCCTTATTAAAAAAAAAATTGTTTGTTTATTTCTGCAGGTTTTAGGATCTATAAAAGAAAACAGTTATTCTTTCTTGAACATAGTTGTACTATGAAGAGCTGGGTTTTGATGCTCACTTATATTTTTCCTCTTCATTTTTTTTAGTGAGTAAAACCACTTGCAGACGGAGAACATAAAAGGATGGGTGGTTTTACAGGTCATATTTAAGTATATGGATAGCTTTGAAATTATCATTTGGTTGATAACCAGTGCTTTGTTGGGTGTTTTTCCATCATACATTAATTACAGAAATTAAACTCTTAATAAAATTGAAACAAAATTAAAATCTTTTTTTTTGCTGCAAAGGGAGTTTCACACAGAGGGGGCACTGGGGAGACCAGGACAAATGCAAGTACCCAATGAGGCTGACTTCTTCTTTTAGCAACTCATTCTTGTAGGAAAGGTGCTCAAAGAGCCCTTACATACCAGTCCTTATATACCTACACATGCAGGGTCTCATCAGGATCTTGAGGAATCTGGTTTCATGACATGCTAAAATAGGACCAGTTAAACTGCTTCTTGAGGAGACAGGATTTCCCTATGTTGCTATTCTATGAAATTCCCAATTTAATGATCTGGCTGAACTTCAGAATAGGTTTATAGTGTGATTGCAGAGAGCTTATTTTTTAGCTGACCCCATCTAAGAGACCTAGAAAGTGAGGTTTTATTATCCCTGCCTGGTAGACTCTCAAGAGACTTGTTGAAAAAGTCTTGTTTCTGCAACATATTCATCTATGAACCTTAACCTAAAGGATAAAATCTATCATGATTTCACAGGAAAACATAACGGGAAGAACTGACACATTTCAACCCTAAATGTACTTAAGTGAGGTGAATATAACCAAATTCAGCTTTCAGATAACGTCCTATAGTGGGCCTCCTATACAGAATGCACCAAAATTAACCACACAGTTTCAGCCACATAGTTTGCAATAACTGGTTTACAGATTGACTTCTCATCTAAGATTTAACACACAGATTCAATTACTTCAACTTGTGCTTCAAACACCATCAAAGTGTTGATTCTTTTCCCTTAATTCTTTTGAAAGGCTAATTCAGGCTGACTCATTAACTGGAGATGAGGGCAAATTTGGATAATGCTTTTAAGTGGAGAGGCTTGATCCATCTTGATTAAAAGATTTTTGTGTAGTTAATGTTTAACCTCTGAAGTTCACAAACTGAGCTACAGTTAATGAACGTGTTTCATTCTCAAATGTTTAAGGATCCTCCCACTTCTTTTTGCCAAAAAAATCAAAAGGGGACACTTCCTGAGCTGCAAAATGCAACATTTATGCTAATTGAATATCATAATTATTTCACAGTAGTCGAAAATTCTATGTGCAAGTAGTTACATAAAAGATATGAATAAATACACAGGCATCTTGTTTGCTTCACTAAGTATATCAGAAGGATAAGCTATTATATTACCTAATTAGCCATCATCTAGGACAGGCATTTTCATGAGCAGGAAGCCAGATGGGCAAAAACTATCCTAGATTACTTGTTCAGAAAAAAATGCTGTAAGAAAAGCTAATTAGCATGCATTTCTGAGAACTTACCTTGTATTTGGGACAGATGTGGGGGGAAAAAAATCTTGGTGCATGACTTTGAGGCATGGAAAGGGATTCTTCCTACTTCCTGCATCATCAGCTTAAATTAAGGAACATATACATAAAACAACACAGGTTTGGGGACTGTATTCTAGGTTACAAACACGTGAACCAGCACCTCTTGAAAATGTGGTCTGTGGTGCTAGGAATGCTAGAAATTAGTCTTGATTACAACAACAACAACAAAAGGATTACCATGCACAGTGGGGTCTGTTTCCTTTGAATCTAATAGGATGAATTTTCTAAAGTACTTTTTACACCAAAATACTTGTTTATGAAATGTAGACGGTAGAATTGGATGAAAACAGCTCGCAAATAATAAAGTTGTTCCCAAAATTATCATGTGCAGCAACTGTTGGCAGGCTCAAGTTAATATCTCCAGACAGAAGAAAAATTAAACCAGGCCACAGTCCAAAAGGTTGCAGGGAATAACTCCCAGCAGCATGACAGGGCACCAGCAAGGCAGAATTTTTCTCCTCCTTGGAGAATTTTCAAGTTCCCTGGAAATACCTAAAAAGTTTTGAACACACCTTTCACATCAGTGACCCGGGCACCAGCAAAGGAGCCCTCTGCTCCTCCAACTTTGCAAAGCTGGCTGTTGGCAGAGGAAAGACCCATCATTGCTTAGGGATTTGCTCTGACCTGACAGGGCCATCTACAAAGGGTTGTTTTTTTTTCTTTGCTAAACCAGTGGTATAGCTATATTAGAAGTTATAAGTTTCTCTTTGGGCTTAAGACTGCCAAATGTGTCTTTGTTTATTGTAAGGGTGTTCTTCATGTTGTGCTTAGGAGGCTGCAAAGCACCTTGATAGGAAGTGGACCCAGTGTACTGCACAAGCTAAAAAGGATGTGATGTATGATGTCCCACTGAAACACTCATCATATTTCCCACTTTTGTAATTGAAAAGGTCTGACTCATTAAATGAACAGTTTGTTGCTTGCTCACAAATTATTTCCATTCACTGGTATGCATACCTTGGTCCAGAAATTTTATTTCTTATTTATAGCTCAACAGTTAGTGTCTGAAAGAAAACAATATCCCTTCAATGTGAGTAATTGGGAAATAAAACTGAGAGAAACTGTGTTTGTGATTAGATGGTCTTGTTTGCTCTTTAGTGTATGTAATTAAGTTTGAATACTTTATATTTAGGCTACATTGAGGTTGTCCTAAAAGTCATTGACAGGTTGCAGGCCATTTAATCTGAGAAAAAAAGACTTAAATATGAGGTCTGGTTTATTTTCATTGACTTAAGGGAGCACAGGATCAAACAGATTACATGTAAATGTCTGTATTTTGGACATTTAAAGCAAAAGGAAGTGACATGTGGATGTTGTCTATCTTGATTTTAGCAAAGCCTTTGATACTGTTTCCCTGCAGAAACTGTCTGCCTATGTCTTGGATGCATGTGCGCCTCGCTGGATCCAGAACTGGCTGGATGGCCGGGCCCAGCGAGTGGTGGTGAATGGAGATGGATCCAGTTGGTGGCTGGTCACTAGTAGTGTTCCCCAGGGCTCAGTGTTGGGACAAGTGCTCTTCAGCATCTTTACCAATGACCTTGATGAGGGGATGGAGTGCATGCTTAGCAAGTTTGCAGATGACACTAAATTGGGTGGGTGTGTCGATCTGCCTAAGGGTCGGGATGCTCTGCAGAGGGATCTGGCCAGACTGGAGCGATGGGCTGAAACTAACTGCATGAGGTTCAATAAGACCAAGTGCAGGGTCCTGCATTTTGGTCATAACAACCCCCTGCAGCGTTACAGACTCGGGGAGAAGTGGCTGGAAAGCTGCACTTCGGAGAAGGACTTGGGGGTGCTGGTGGACGGTCGACTGGATATGAGCCAGCAGTGTGCCCAAGCAGCCAAGAAGGCCAATAGCATCCTGGCATGGATCAAGAACAGTGTGGCCAGCAGGAGCAGGGAGGTGATTGTACCCCTGTACTCAACATTGGTGAGGCCTCACCTTGAGCACTGTGTCCAGTTTTGGTCCCCTCATTACAGGAAGGATGTTGAGATACTGGAAAGGGTTCAGAGAAGGGCAACGAAGCTGGTGAAGGGTCTGGAGAGTTTCTCCTATGAGGAAAGGCTGAGGGAGCTGGGATTGTTTAGTCTGGTGAAGAGGAGGTTCAGGGGGGACCTTATTGCTCTCTACAACTACCTGAAGGGAAGTTATAGAGAGGTGGGGGTCGACCTCTTTGCCCTAGTTAAAGATGACAGGACGAGGGGCAATGGCTTCAAGTTGCGCCAAGGGAAATTTAGGTTAGCTATCAGGAGGAATTTCTTTCCAGAGAGGGTGGTTAGGCATTGGAATGGGCTGCCCAGAGAGGTGGTTGAGTGCCCATCCCTGGAGGTGTTTAAGAATTGTGTAGACATGGTGCTGGGGGACATGTTTTAGGGACCCTGGCAGTGTAGGGTTAATGGCTGGACTTGATGATCTTGAAGGTCTCTTCCAGCCAAATCATTCTATGATTCTATGACATCTGCCTGCTATACCTGGAAACAGATATTTGAGGGTCACCAGTTTGTGTATCCAAGACTCCAGGCTCAGGGTCACCTTCCTAGCAATCTCCCTATGAGTGGTCTTCATGTTGTTCATCTATTAGGGAATACTCATTCTCAATATCTTGTTCAGCTCTCCATAAATAATATAGTCCCAAATCGTAGCTAATGCAAATCAACACATTGCTGACTTCCATCAAAGCCTGTGCCAAGGACCTGGCTGTGAAATGTTGAAATTGCCTGGATAGGTCAGTGTAGAGAAGCATCCATGTCTTCTGTCCTGCCACAGCACGTTTCACAGGAGGCACCATGACAGTAGGTTGTATAAGGGTGACAGCACTGGGAGGTCATAACTTTGCTTGTACGCTGCCCTGCAATGGGAAAAGTAGCCAATGTTCATGCAGGAAGTAAATCCAAAGGCTTTAGCAGGAACAAGGTCTCTCTAGACCAGGCAAACCAAGAGGTTTTTCACCCCTTGCTTCTTATGCTGCGTCTCTGTTGGGACAGTACAAAGATGTATGAGGTGGAGAGCTCTGCTGGGGTCCCCAGACCCATCAATCCAATTAAAGGCTATTTTATACCAAGTCAGATAGTAGGTCTGTGTATAGTGAAGGCAAGGACCATAGTGCTGCTGCTCACTGGTGGTTCTGAGATATTGCCTGGCAGCACATGGAGGATCCCTCATGAAAGCAGGCATTTCCCATACAGCCCCCTGCCACAGCACCAGGAGCTGTGAAAGATTTCCAGCAGTTCCGTGGCCTCTGTTAGATTAAGTCAATTGCCTTGCTTTTCTATGTGTCACTTCTAGAGTAAATTACTCTGTATAACTGCATATTGTTTTCCTACATACACATATATGTATAAAACATGCATAAATGTGTTATTTATATATAAATATATCTATATGCATTACAAATGTGTTTATCCCTGTAACCACATGAGAGATGATCCTTTCACACTTTCATCTAAGATTAAGTTCTTAGTGTGTAGAACATCTCATCCAGGGCTCTAGGGATGATTTTACATCTACATGGCAAAATTGTCCCTCCAGCAAATTGCTTCCTGTCTGAAATATNATTTATATATAAATATATCTATATGCATTACAAATGTGTTTATCCCTGTAACCACATGAGAGATGATCCTTTCACACTTTCATCTAAGATTAAGTTCTTAGTGTGTAGAACATCTCATCCAGGGCTCTAGGGATGATTTTACATCTACATGGCAAAATTGTCCCTCCAGCAAATTGCTTCCTGTCTGAAATATAAGACAAACAGATTCAGAAGGAAAACAGTGGTAAGTTCAGGCTTGCAGAAAGATTTGTCCTGATTTCCATACTCCCAGATACTGTTTATTGGATTTCATTGCTGGAAGCTCCACCGTTGGCAGCACATGACTGGAAAGTGAGGCAAGGATCTCCACTCAGTTTCTGCTATGAACTCCAGTGCATTGCATAGCCCCCGGTTGCAGATTGGTGCTCCAGGGGACATATCCAAAGAAGACAACCCTGTTGGCAGAGCTTCTTCCTTCTCCTTTTTGTCTTTTCAGTCCTTCACTTTAGCAGTATTATTAACTTCTGGTCCTGTTTCTTGCCTTGTGCTTGCTTTGGGGAGAGACTTGTATCCCACCTTGGCAGTACCAGGCTCAGCAGTACCTGTGAGAGCATCCTGTGGGAAAGTAGCTCGCTGTCACTGACTGCAGCACTACCTCTTGGATGTGGCACCACTTTGTGTAGCAGCAAATGAATTGCCTCTTTCACCCATGGAGTTGAGGAAAAATGATTTTTTTCAATGACTCTGACAACCTTTGTCACTGCTGGCTACTTGCTCCCTCTCCCTATGTCTCACAGGCACAGCTAGGCATAATCTAAAGGGAAAACCTCCAGTTCTGCTGCTGGATAGCCAGATTCATTAGGGTTAGTTATTTTCTTCTTTAATATACTACAAGTACCTTTAAATGTAAGTCCTCTTAGTTGTCAGGGACAGCATCCTTGAGATTTAACTTTTCTTACTGCTAGGGGCAGCCACCTTGGATGATGACTCTGTAGAAGTAATCCTGGGATGATCTTGTCTTCTTTGGATGTAGTGCAACCACACATGAAGTAGATGTTTGTATCTCCAAGTCAGCAATCTGTTGAGACAGGTGGCATGAATAAATGGGACAGAATCTGTCCTTTTGCCATCCAGTCGTCCTGAATTTGATGGATGTAGACAGTATATCTGTTCAGAGGCAGTTCTGAATATGGGGTTACTGCCTTTGCTTTAGCAAAACTTTATGCAACTCTTTGTCATAACAGCAGGATTAGTAGAGTTCTGATTATACTTGGCCAAAATGCATGTGAAACTTGTTATTTTGTTGTTGTGCACATTCTTCTGTATACCTTTGTCCTCTACATACCAAATATTTACTCCGTCTATAGGTTTGTGAGCAAATTGAATGGAGTTGACTAAAATGAAAGGTCTTAAATATAACGTCATTCCATTTGGTGGGAGTTTTGCCATCAACTTAAATGGAAACAGAGCTGTGAAAAAATATTTGAATGCATTGATTTAACATGCTTCAAGGGAAGGTATGAACCTGGAGAAGAAGTAAAGTTTAATGTCCTAACAATCATGATATCCCCTTGAGATTAGATTGCTCCTGTAAACATATATATATAGAGTATACAGTTTGGTTTGGATCCACAAATATTTATGACTATTTTTGGCTTCATTGTGGGAATTAGAGAGCTGAATAGACCCTTTTGTTTCTTTTTTTTTTTTTTCTTATCCCAAAATATATTTTGATTTTGCATTTCAGTGGTGGCTTCCTTTTCCTTTTTCTAGCAACATAATCCCTGACATTTCTTAACAATAGCAACAGTTTAAAAATATACCTGTATCTGAACTTAAAGGTCTGGAATAAGTCACTTATTATTTCCTGCTTTGAAGAATATAGTGAAAGAGCTGAGACAAAGGGCAAGAATCAAAACTGCAAGGCTTGCAGCTCCTGGTAGCAGGTAGTGTGTCTTATGGCCTCTGTAGTTTGCCAGTAATCCTGAAACAGCATTCCCAGCTCAGTTTGCTATCCCAGGAACCACAGAACATCTGATCATTTTGTTCTCCCGATCACTTCTGCCATGAAAGTCCAAGAGGCAATCTTGGACTGTCTTGAACCGAGAAACCCAGAGGATGGGCAGGAGCTGTATAGTATTTTCATGAGATGTGTGGTGTTTAAGCTTAACTTAAAATCTACTCAGAAGTGCTTAAGGAAGCTTGAGTAGGAACTTCAGGTGGGAAAAGGATGGTGCATCAAAGTTGTGTCATCCCCTTGTGTGCAGGGGAATGCCACCCACAGCAAATGTCTGTAAGTAACCATGATACTGATGTTCCTTGCTCTTAAGGCATTGTTATTCTTTGTCTTGAAATAGATTGGCTAGGAGATTACTGCCACTACAACCAAGGAAACTTGGCTTCTGCAAGTCCCTTTATGACAAATAGTTAAAACGTATGAGACAGTACCAGTGGCTAAAGAAGAACAGAGGAGTATGATGACACCAGAGAGCAGCTGTGACCTGACTTCTTATGTGGGTGAACTCTTTTCAACAACCCCATCTCAGCAAGCTGGAGTCCCACTTCTCATAAATGGAGAGGCTTTGTAGGCAGCACTTGCATAGATTAACTGATTTAAATATGTTCATGACCCATTTATTTGTATGTAATTAGTGGATATATATTCCAAGAATGCTGAAACACTGCCAGCTCTTTGTCAAGCATTTGGGAAACGTGCACACTGCTGGAATCACAGAATCGCAGAAGGTTAGAGATTGGAAGGGACCTAGAAGGTCATCTAGTCCAACCACCCTACCCTAACAGGATCACCTAGACGAAGTCACCCAGGAACACATCCAGAAGGGTCTGGAATGTCTCCAGAGATGGAGACTCCACAACCTCCCCGGGCAGCCTGTTCCAGGTTCTGTCACTCTCACAGTGAAAAAGTTTTTCCTTGTGTTGATCCTAAACCTCTTGTGCTCCAAATGACTCCCATTGCCTCTTGTCCTGTCACTGGATGACACTGAGAAGAGTCTGGCTCCATCCTCTCTACACTCACCTTTAACATATTTATAAACATTAATGAGGTCCCCCCTCAGTCTCCTCTTCTCCAGGCTAAAGAGCCCCAGCTCTCTCAGCCTCTCCTCAGCAGGGAGATGCTCCATTCCCCTAATCATCTTGGTGGCCCTGCGCTGGACTCTCTTCAGTAAATCCCAGTCTTTCCTGAATTGGGGTGCCCAAAACTGGACACAGTATTCCAGATGGGGTCTCACCAGTGCAGAGTAGAGGGAGAGAAGAACCTCCCTTGCCCTACTGGCCACACTTCTCTTAATGCATCCCAGGATGCCATTGGCCCTCCTGGATGTAAGGGCGCATTGTTGGCTCATGGTCATCCCCCTGTCCACCAGGACCCCCAGGTCTCTTTCTCCAGGGCTGCTCTCCAACAGATCAGCCTCCAGCCTGTACTGATCCATGGAGTTGTTCTTCCCCAGATGCAGCACCTTACACTTGCTCTTGTTAAATTGCATTCAATTTCTCCCTGCCCAGCTCTCCAGCCTGTCCAGGTCTCTCTGGATGGCAGTACAGCCTGCTGCTGTGTCAGCCACTCCTCCCACTTTGGTGTCATCAGCAAACTTGCTGAGGGTGCTCTCTACCCCGTCGTCCAGGTCATTGATGAATATATTGAATAATACTGGACCCAGCACTGACCTTTGGGGGACTCCACTAGTCACAGGCCTCCAGCCAGACTCTGCTCCACTGACCACAACTCTCCGAGATCTGTTCTTCAACCACTTCCCAATCCACCTCACTGCACCATGACTCAATGCACACTTTAGCTTGGCTGTGAAGATAATGGAGCACAGAGCATGTCTCCAGCGGTCAATCTCAATTCCACACTCCCTGCTACTCCTGAGTCTTTCCACTTCAGCTTGAAGCCTCAAAACCTCATCTTCAAGCTGGGCTGCTCAGCTGAGCAGATCATCTACCTGCAAACACCACACACAGCCGTGGGAGTTGCCCTCTGAGACCAGCAACAGGCTCTGGCACTCTATGCAGCCTGGCATCTGCACCCCCACATCCTTACGAATCACAGAACTGTTATGGTTGGAAAAGATCTCTAATATCACCATGTCCAACCATCAACCAAAAAACACCAACACCCCCTCACCTCACCATCCCACTAAAGCATTTTGTCCAGTCTTACTGGATTTCCACTTCTAAGTCAACTCACAGGATAAATTATGTCTTATGGCAAAATAGGAAAGAGAAGTCTGACAATCACAGAATAGTCCCGGTTGGAAAGATCATCACTTCCAACTGACAACTAAAAAATCCCAACAAACCAAAACCAAACCACATGCCTCACCATCCCACTAAAGCATGTCCTGAAGTGCCTTGTCTACACATTTTTTTAACATCTCCAGGGATGATGGAGATGGTGACTCCACCACCTCCCTGAGCAGCCCATTCCAGCACCTGTCTACTCTTACAGTAAATAATTTCTTCCTAATATCCAGTCGAACACCCCCCTCCAGTGCAGCTTCAGGCCATTGCCTCTATCCTGTCATTAATTACTTGAGAGAGGAGGCCACACCCACCTCAGTAACACCTCCTTTTACTTAGTTGTAGAGAGCGACAACGTCTCCCCTCAGCTTCTTCCTCTCCAGACTAAACAATCCCAATTCCCTCAGCCTCTCCTCATAGGATTTGTTTTCCAGACCCTTCACCAGCTTGGTTGCCCTTCTCTGAACTATCTCCAGAAACTTAATGTCTTTCTTGTGCTCAAGAAATGCTTTCACAGTGCTCAAGATGTGGCCTCACCAGTGCTGAGTACAGGGGCACAAACACTTTCCTTCTCCTGCTGGTCACACTATTTCTGATACAGACCAGGATGCCTTTGGACTTCTTGGCCACCTGGGCACACTTCTGATTCATGTTCAGCTGCTTGTTGACCAGCACCCCCAGGTCCAACTGCCCACCAGGCAGTTTTCCAGCCACAATATTCCCCCTCAGGAGATAGCCTGATGTGTTTTATTACTTCATTTTCCAATTTAGCAGGCCTTTGGTGTTCACTTTTCGCTGATCTCTCCAGGCAAGTTCAGCTTTGTTTGGTCTGGCTTTTTTTTGGTAGCATTTTCAGTAGTGCTCTGCATGGTCTAACAGGTGTATCTACCTTCCCCAAAGTCTCAATTTCCTGTTTTTGCTACATTCCATATAATACATTGATATTTTCATTAATCAAGCATGAGGAACACCCAGGGTTTTAATAAACTGCATTCATCTGTCTCTGAACCCAAGAAAGGCACTGTCACAAAATGTACTATAAATGAAATTAAATTGATAAAAGTGATTACAAATAGAGTCAGAACGAATAACAGCTATTCCAATTTCAAAAAGGCATTGCTTTGCCTATTTCAGCTTTCATTATATTTGGCTATAAATAGGAACCCCAGAGTGCATTTATACCTACTCAAATAGGGCTAAGTCCTTACCTGTCATTCTGTGTCCCAGTATGTAACCTATGGCGCCTGGCTCCTTTCTTCAAACCATTGATGAGAATAACCTTGGCTTGTCTCCTGACCCTGACTATGGGTGTTCCAGCCTCAGCTGTGTTGATGCAGCTGCCCTGGTTTGGGCAGGAGAGGATTCCAGTGGAGTCAGGCAGATTTCACACAATTCCCTGGGAGCAGTATTAGACCACTGAGCAGAGATAACTGGAGGCAGATGTGAATCTATTTTAAGGGTTACTCTTGCTTTAATTGTCAGCTGGATTTTTACTTCTTTACTGTTGAGGAAGTAATGACAAGGATAAATGGCACCACAGGACCTGGCTACAATTTCTGGCCATCCGAACTTCATATGAGCTCAAAATCATGCCCAGCTTATGGAAAAAAAAAAAAAAAGCTGTTGAAAATAAGAGTATTAACACTGTCATTGTACGGACAAATGAATGGCCCTGTGGGGACAGACATCTGACAGTTATATTTATAATAATTCTCTAAACAGTCTCCGAGACTTTTATATAGCTGTGTGTAGAGTAACATACAAGACATGAGTTATGCTGGGTGTCTTGTAGTAAATCTTTTTTTAACAAAATAAAATAGTAAATCTTTTTTTAAACACATTAAAATTTGAAACTGAAGTTTTCATACTCCGTTTAAACCACGATGATGTTCTCTTCTGGGATTTTCTGGGTGACTAGTCATCTTGAATGCAGTAATCTGTAGCAGTAAAAGACACACATGAGCCACTGTACTTTTAAACTGATTCATTGCATTGCCTGTAGCTCAGAAGCAATTGCTTACTGTGGGTAATTAAGATGTCCTGGAAGATTCCAAGAAGGAGTTGGAGAAGGATGCATGGCAAATGGAAAGCAGTGAGAAACCAGAGAACGAGATTCACTGATCATAGCTGATGCAAAAGTATCTTTTTTTTAATGGAACAATTTATTTTCTAGTTTATAGCAGTAGCTGAAATAATCAATACCTTACAGCTGGCTTTGCATACGGATTCACTGGGATGGGCAGACTCAGCCAGTGCAGCCAGGGTGACTCCACTGACTGCCGTTTATAATCTAACACTGTCTCTCTTTAAGATCTCTGTTCCCTTTCATTTGCATTGTCTGCCCTATCATTTCTCTTTCTACGCTTGTTGATCTTTTCATTTTTCTTATTCAGCCTTTCTACTAGAGCTGCTAATTTTCTGCTATAATGACCCAGCAGTGTTCAGAGTCAGGAACTTGCCAATCAACACAGAAAGAGATGCAAGAAATGTTTTTTACAGCAAAGTCTCCTACTCATGCTCGTATTTCAGTAGACAATTGCTCTTTAGTGGCTAAATACCCCTCTCAAAATGAATGGGCTTTTCTAAGGTTAAGGCCCTATCTTTTATTTTGTCAGGACTGGAAGGTGAAATAATTGAGTGGTTAACTAGTAACACATGGGAAAGCAAAGTAGGAGTTTTTCTTTTAGCATTCAGGCTTCTTGATGACAATACATTTAAAAGCATCTGTGAAAAAGTCTGTGAATCAAATAAATATTCCTCTGGAGAAACAGATTAGGACTAGACAGTTCCAGACTTAACCAAGCATGCAAAGCTCTCCATTGATATAGAAATTAGAGATTTCTACAGTCCCCTGAGCATTTCCCAAAGAGTATCTAACCGTTACCCAAGGTTAATTTGAGAGTAGAATTATCTATAATCATTATGATGCGGTCAAGAGTTGAATTAGATAAAAATAGTGGTCTTTTTAAACTACACTGTAAGATACTGATAACTACATGATGTGTAAAATTGTTAAAAAAACCCAAAAACAAACAAACAAAAAAACCAACCAAAAACCAAAACCAAACAAAGCTGTTTATAAAGCCAGAATTCCTCTGATGGAAAACAACAATGGAAAGTATTCTGTATGGGGACAGTCGAGTCTTTATGGATTTTTTTTTAACAAATTGTTGAATCAGTTAATTTGTACACACATCCTAGCACAAGTCTTGCCAGAAGTCTGAGCTGAACACTAGAAGCCAATGAAGTGATTTTACAGAATTCATTGAGCTTATAATCAAATACAGGAATTTGGTTGATCCATGTTTTCATGCTTTTAATTCAGATCCCTCTTGTAGCAGATAATATGGGGATAAGCAAATGCACTTGCAGAAGCAGCTTCGGTCCAGGACTTCCCCATATGGCATGTCCCAGGTTAAATTGTTGGGTTTTGTCATGGAAAAGTTCTGACCTACTCCAGAACATGCTGACTCTAGTCTAGAAAAACTGTAAGTCACAGAGTCAGGTTGATGGTTCGTTAAAGTGACTGCTTTAATTGGCACTTTATAGGTAGTTCCTCAGCTATGACTGGGGTTTGTAGGGCATGCATGGTAATGATTGCCACTCATATAGGGAAATACGTCCAGATTTGCATAACATGAGGTGCAGCTGGCAGAGCTCAGAAATATGTCTGAGAGCCTGGGAGTTACCCAGACTCCTGGATGGATTTTGCACTCTAGACTGCTTTTCCTGCAGCACCTAAGCTGGTACATTAGTTAGTTTGTAACTGGATTGGATGTTTTGTGTCATTTAAAAAAATACTTTCTTTACAAAATTCTTTGCGGATTTACCTGCACACAAATTCTAATTCACAGAGAAACACCTCTTGGCTGCTTTCAGATTATCTCAAAGTTAGAATCATAGAATCATAATGGTTGAAAGGACCTCTAGGATCACCAGAATGTTCCTATTCTTTGTATTTATTCATAAATTACTGCAAGTCCATTAAGTGCTCCCACACTGTAGTAATGACATAGTGGTGGTTTATATTTTATCTGTAATAGCAGTTCACCAGGTGACTCAAATATTCCTTGTCATGAATATTTTAATAAGAGCTACAGATTTTATATCTGATGAAAGAATATAAATTTCAGATGTCTGATGTTGCCAGATTACATAGTAAAACAGGTATGGCCCTCTGAAATGGTTATGTCTACTGGAATGATCAGAAAATTACACTGTAGCTGCTACATTTTATGTTTCTTTACTGTGAGGCGTTTTCTAAACTGATGACTTGATTGACAAGTAATACTTCGGTACATTTGTAGGTTCCATTGAACAAAGATCAGACAAATAAAATAATGAAAATAAATATATTTACCACTAGCAGGAAATCTGAAAGGAAAATCTGCATGTTCTTCAAAAGCTGTGTTTCCCAAGGAACAGGGCAAAGAGAGTGGGAGTAAAGCTATCTGAATATCCTTTGTGACTTCTATCTGAGCTGTCAAAATTGAGTAAATTACTCAAGAGTTATAGTCTGACTTCAGCTTGACAGAGTGGTACTAAAAGTCAGCTAGATACCCCTTCCTGGGGAGTGAAGGAAATTGGAAGGGGTAGTGGACAAGGTTGCCTTCCAAGTGCAGTGTTTTTGGAGAAGTGTGACAACCCCTGATCAGAACTCTTGTCTGACCATAACTTATTTTTGCATGTCCTTGTAAACAGGTTCTATGACGACTTCATGTTGTAGGATATTAGAAACTGATGTTTGTAAAGAACTTGGGAAGCCTCCCATTTGTCTGTATTTTTCTCACCGGAATGTACTGTAAGAGCATGAGAGCACAAAGAGTCTCTAATCAGAAAGTATTCCTCCTCCTTCCCACTAAAGGAGTTCCTTCTCCACTGTTACAGTGGATAAAAAAAGGGTGACAGTGAAAGGGAGCTGGAAGATGACTAGGTATCATTTTTAAGTACTACCTTCCAAGAGTGACACAGACCTTTTAGGAAAGAAGAGCCTGGAGAGAGGTAGAATAATTTCTTCAAGTTTTAACTGAATAGTTGAGATTGACAGTAAAAGAGNCAGGCATTTAAAAAAATATTTCTAAGGAGATTTTCTTATTTATGTTAATCAGCCAAAATTGAGTGTGCCTTGCTCTAAAGCAGGAGATAAAAGAGGTTGTATAGGGGTTGTTAGCACTCTATTGGGGCTGCATAGACCCCTTCCTGTGCTGTATAGTTGTTGTTTGGGCTCTTTAGGGGCTGTATAGACCCCTTCAGGGGCTTTTTAGGGGCCCTATGGGCTCTACAGGGGCCGCATAGACCCCTCATGCGGCTGTATAGTGGCTATTTAGGCTTTATAGGAGCTGCATAGACCACTTCAGAGGCTGTATAGGGGTTGTTTGTGCTCTACAAGGGCTGTATAGACCTCTAATCAGGGTGTATAGGGGCTGTATAGACCCCTTCCGGGGATGTATAGGGGCTGTTTCAGCTCTATATTGGCTGCGTAGACCATTTCAGGGGATGTATAAGGGCTCTTTGGTCTCTATAGGGGCTGCATATACCCTCAAGGAGGTTGTATACTAGCTATTTAGCCTCTATAGGGGCTGTATAGACAACTAATGCGACTATATACAGGCTGTACAGACCCCTTCTGAGGTTGTATAGGGGCTGCTTGGGCTCTATAGGGCTGTATACTGGCTTTTTGGCTTTTTAGAGGCTGCATAGGTGCTTAATACTGCTGTATAGGTGCCCTTTGGGCTCTATATGGTTTGCATAGACACCTTCAGGGGCTGTATAGGGGCCTTTTGGGCTCTCTAGGGGCTGCATAGACCCCTTCTGGGGCTGTATAGGGACTGTATAGACTTCTGTGGCTCTATAGGGGCTGTTTGGGCAATATAGGGGCTGCATAGACCCCTAATGAGGCTGTATAGGGGCTGTTTTGGCTCTATAGGGGCTGCAAAGACCCTCAAGGAGGCTGTATAGGGGCTGTTAGGGCTCTATAGGGACTGTATAGACCCCTTCAGAGGCTGTATACTGTCTGTTTGGACTCTATAGGGGCTTTATATACCCCCAATGAGGCTGTATGGGGGCTGTTTGGGCTCTCTAGGGGCTGCATAGCCCCCTAATGTGGCTGTATAGGGGCTGTTTAGGCTCTATATGGACTTCATAGACCCCTTCTGAGGCTGTATAGGAGCTCTTTGCACTCTATATGGCTTTTATAGACCCCTAATCAGGGTGCATAGGGGCTTACAGAACCCTTCTGGGGCTGTATATGGTCTGTATAGATCCCTTCTGGGGCTGTATGGGGGCTGTTTGTGCTCTAACATGAACACATCAGGACCAGAACATTTTGTAGAAAACAAAACAAATCATAACACGTACTTGCCTACACTCTGAACCTTCAGCCAC
>VYZU01014376.1:26268-53787 GCA_013401355.1 Ceyx cyanopectus | reverse complement strand
CAGTTCTATGTTAGACAAACGAGACACAGAGTACTTAAAAAAATAGGACAAAATAGGGTTGAGACACTTCCATACCAATCTAGAAAATTAATTCTGTTGTTTAATTAAAAATGAAACACCTTTACCCATCTCAGTTCTCAAGTGTAGCTTAAGATACCATCTAAACTTTGGCCAAAAAAACTAAAACAAACCCTAAATAAAGTTAACAAAGAAAAATGCTATTAAAAGGAAGATAGCCTAGGGTTGTATTAGCCTAGTTAACAGGAGGTCAGTCAACACAATAGATTATTAATCACAAGTCTTATTGAGGAGTAAATTAAACACACATACAAATGAAAAACCTTACCTCTGATTAGTTTGGCATTCACATCTTCATTTACTTTAGCCATGTTGATAATTGAACAGGCTTGCTTTGCATAGCGAAGAGTGCTGAGTGTTTCTTCTGTGCTGCTGGCAGCTGGGCTCACTGTGGCAATCATAGTGGTCTGTGAATTGCCACCAAGACTTTCCTTTAACAACCTTCATTTAACAGGAGAGTAGAAGTCAATTCCTGGCCTCCACATTGAAAGGAAAATTTAATTTCTCAATCTGAACAGATTATATATAAAATAAATCTCGCTATTATTTGAGATTTCTTATTAGCTACTTAAATGCAAACCAATGTCTTCCTTGCTCTTTACTTATNCTTGCAGGTAGTCTTGCAGTGACATCTGGCACATGCTACAACTCCAAGAAGGCACAGCCCTTCCAAGAGCATCATCACACCCAGGAGCGAGACAGACGCAGCATCACCCAGCTGCTCTCTCTGCCTCCCAGCCTGCTGTGGGTGGGGGCAGGAGGTCAGGTACTTGCCCCTCCCTGGGGTAGACCCTCTGGGGATCCCTGCTCCTCCTTGTGCAGTGGTTGTATAGCCAGGGATTGCCTCCTTTGTCAGGATCCTTAGAGAAACAACATCCCATCATGTTTCTGGGCAGCTTAAACTGCACTGACCTACTACAGAGGCAGACTAAAGCTTCTATCAAGCAGCTAAGACTGTTCATCCCTCCAGGGCAAGTGGCAGGTCAGCCAGGTTTTATGAAAGGCAAATACTATGGGAACCAACAAGAGGCTACAGACATTTTGGCCACTGAGCAACATGTCAAGCATGAGACAGGAGATGAATTGGTAACCAGCATGGTGCAACACGCTCAAACTCTTTGAGGCTGTCTCAGAGTGAGAGCTCTGCTCCCCCCACTGCTTCAGAGCCACACAGCCCATGGGAATCTGTGGTAAAGTCCTAATCAAATGCTCAGCTGCAGTGTTGCAAAAAGGGAGGAATTCTTGCCATGTCTCCAGAAGCTAGTGAAGAGCTATTTAAACTAGAATTTCTCCTCCATCCAAGTAAGAGGGTTTCTGGTCGTCTCAGACCCAAAACGCTGCCTGGATGAGCAGTCTGACTAAACTAATCCAGCCTTAAGAGCTGGTCCAGACCCAAACAGAGCATAACCTAAACATACTGGGGCTCAAGGGATTTCATACCTGCATGTTAAACCTGAAGGCTCGGTTGGCCTCTTCCACCACCCTTTCTTTGGTGTTCTTGTCCAAATCTAGAGCATTCATCCTCGCTCTGTAGAACTGCTTGAACTGCTGCGCACTGGAAATGTTGTCAAATACGTAGAATTGGATCCCTTCCTCAGTACTGGGCAACTTCAGGGCCCTCTGGGCTACCTTCTTCAGCACTTGGCCGCCTGAGAGGTCCCCCATGTAGCGTGTGTAAGCATGAGCCACTAGCAGCTCTGGCTCATGTTGTCCCACATGATGGATTCTGTCCACATAGTGCTGAGTTGCTTCTGAACACTGGATCTTTTCTTTCCAGTCTTCTCCATAGAAATATTTCAGGTCTTTGGCCAGTGCTTCTCTCCGGTGAAGCTCTAGGGGGAAATACAGAGGAGCAAAGACTTGGTTGTCTTTGTTGCGATCCATCTCCTCTTCAAGAGCAGAGTACGTGAAGTAAAGTGCCACGGTGGCCAGCTACGGACAAAGCACAACTAATGTAAGAAGCCATTTACTGGATCAGCATATCACACCCTGTGAGCACACACCCCCTGCATGAAGGTGGGGTAATCCAGGAGGAAACCCACAGGCTTGACAGAAAACCAGCCTGAAGAGCCCATACCAGGCATGTATCACTTGAAGGATCAGAGGCTTTTCTCTCCCTGTGTTCATAACAGTTCCTGCTCTGCAAGCAATGTTAAGAACTAAAGTTGCCAGCTGCCTGCTCTGGGCCTCAGGTCACCTTGAGAGCAGGTTGTCTTATTTCACTAAAGCAACACATTAAAGGAAATAGGTCAAGCTAGACATGGTTATGAATTTTTGTATAACTACATGATACCAATACCTTGCCTAATTTACTGGCGAGTCCACAAACTTCCACAGAACCTCATGGTAACTAACATATTCTTTCAGGATTACAGCCATACATCTGTTAAAATAAGAACAGTGAAGACTTACACTGTCAGGCCTTCCACATATGGTCCTAATACTGGATGTTCTCTGACACGTAGCTGGTGAGAATAATTTTTAAATTAATATTATTAGGAATGCATGAAGTCAACCTAGCACTCTAATATCTTAAAATTAAACTACATTCTATCTACATCCCTAGTAGTTTAACTAGTGCATCTAAGTCCAAAGTTTAGGACTTATTTCAACAGCAAGTTGAATACAGTGTATTTTCTTTATCATAAACTATATTCATACTTTATAAAAGTGGCCAGTATAGTGTTTTGTATGCCAAAGTATGGGCAGGACCTTAAAAAATTATCCCTTCACAAATAGTCATTTTTTCACCAATATACTATGGATTGCAATTAGATTTGTTTATACCATGGCAAACAGGCATCCCAGTAGATAAACAATACATAGGTATTTTCAGAAAGCAAATGCAAATTTCAGTAATGCTGACAACTGAGAAGACTTTTGGGTCAGACAATTAGGCAAATACTAATCCATCACCCCCAGCACTACTGGAATCCTCACATTGTCACACTTCCAGTTTAGAAATCCATCTAAATTAGAAGACTGCAAGTCATATTGCACAAAATACTCCTAATATAATCTGGAGATTTAGACAAATAGTATTTTCAGATATTTTACGTAAAGGCTGGTAAGATCTTTGAAGACAAGGAAATAAAAAAAAAAATCTGAGAGATTATACAGAATCATTTTGTTTCTATTTCAGCAAGAAATTTTTTTTGCTTAGCATTTCTGAAGTGCCAAGCATTTTGCTTTTTTATCACTTTGTTATCAATTGAATCCTGTTCACAAAAATCTAGGGTGGTTAGATAAAGATCAGTTGTTATTTGTGCATTTTTGTTTACAGGATAGATGGCACAACTGTCATGCATATACTTGTTTTGTAAGCAACTTACTGGTTGTTTCTTCTGTCCACTTTCAGCTTTAAAGACAAGCAAATCATGAATTTTCTCATTGTATACTTCAAAAAAGCTCATTTCAAGATGATACAAAATCTAACAAAATAAGAGAAAAGTTATTAATATAGTCCACAAAACATTCTCATCATCCTTTGTTTCAAAAGTTAACCTAGATCATGAGATGCTGACATTCAGTGTGACCTTGCTGGCATTTGTTTGTAAACAGCAGAGAGATGTTTGGACTCTGGGTGCTGTGGCACCCCAGCCAATCACCCCAGGGGGTGGCTGGCTTCTTGTCCAATTACCTTGAAGTTAAAAGGGTATAAAAAGAGCTGTGAATTAATAAATAAAGGCATCTTGGTGAAGGAAATAATCTCTGCCTCCCTCNATTATTTACATTCTAACCAAAACAAAAAGCCTGAGGACAAGCAGAAATCTAATAAGCTGCTCTCTTTAAATACATAAAAAAATGGACACTTCCATTTATTTACTTTTTGACAGGATACCTTCATGCACATTTGGATTCCAGAACCATCTGAAAATTCACACTCAGAAGCTTGAAACTACTCCTAGTCTACACATACGTATTTTTTTGCTATAAATATGTGAAGCACAGAGAAAACAGAATATACTTAAAGGATGCAAACAAAAAAGCTTTGCTTGTAGAAAATCATGTTAAAATGTCCTGTGCTTTACTCATCTTCAAGCATCATCTCACAACAATTTTTCAGGCAGCACACAAGCCAACTTTTTACTACCTGGTACTTTTTACTACCAGATACAAACCACCCAGCAATACCTTGGTTTGTGTCATGACAAGGGTGAAGACAGAATGAGATCTAGAGCTTTTGTCATTCATGACTGTAGCAGCTGTTGCTCTTTGTTTATTTCCTAATTCAAGCCAACTCTGGAAGAGATAAAAGTCAGGATGTGAAACTAAAAACCTACTTTGGGTAGTTAACTGAAGATTAAAATGTTTACAAATAAAGTTATTCATACAAATTGTGATTCTCTAAGAGAGGAATGAAAATGTAAGAGATAAGTGTGTTAAGAGAGTGACACTTGCCTGTACTTAGCTCTATTACATAGGAGCTTCATTATAGTTATCTTTATACTTTTAATAAATCAGCTGAAATATCAAAATACTGAGGATTCATTAAGGCATTTTCTTCCCACCCTTGGAATTTTTTTCAGCAACGAAGGAAGGAGCAAGTAGAAATATTCGTGTTCCCTTTTAGTAACCAAGTAACTCTTACCTGGATATCAGAGTAAGATTTGACAACATTCCTAAGGTGGAAGAAAAAGAAAAGTTTGGGTTCAGACTGCTTTCTTTCTACAGTTTCTCTGCTGACAGAGTTTGAAACATTTCCTCAGTTACAGACAAAACACAAACAGACCTTGAGAGCAGGTTGTCTTATTTCNAAACTATATTCATACTTTATAAAAGTGGCCAGTATAGTGTTTTGTATGCCAAAGTATGGGCAGGACCTTAAAAAATTATCCCTTCACAAATAGTCATTTTTTCACCAATATACTATGGATTGCAATTAGATTTGTTTATACCATGGCAAACAGGCATCCCAGTAGATAAACAATACATAGGTATTTTCAGAAAGCAAATGCAAATTTCAGTAATGCTGACAACTGAGAAGACTTTTGGGTCAGACAATTAGGCAAATACTAATCCATCACCCCCAGCACTACTGGAATCCTCACATTGTCACACTTCCAGTTTAGAAATCCATCTAAATTAGAAGACTGCAAGTCATATTGCACAAAATACTCCTAATATAATCCAGAGATTTAGACAAATAGTATTTTCAGATATTTTACGTAAAGGCTGGTAAGATCTTTGAAGACAAGGAAATAAAAAAAAAAATCTGAGAGATTATACAGAATCATTTTGTTTCTATTTCAGCAAGAAATTTTTTTTGCTTAGCATTTCTGAAGTGCCAAGCATTTTGCTTTTTTATCACTTTGTTATCAATTGAATCCTGTTCACAAAAATCTAGGGTGGTTAGATAAAGATCAGTTGTTATTTGTGCATTTTTGTTTACAGGATAGATGGCACAACTGTCATGCATATACTTGTTTTGTAAGCAACTTACTGGTTGTTTCTTCTGTCCACTTTCAGCTTTAAAGACAAGCAAATCATGAATTTTCTCATTGTATACTTCAAAAAAGCTCATTTCAAGATGATACAAAATCTAACAAAATAAGAGAAAAGTTATTAATATAGTCCACAAAACATTCTCATCATCCTTTGTTTCAAAAGTTAACCTAGATCATGAGATGCTGACATTCAGTGTGACCTTGCTGGCATTTGTTTGTAAACAGCAGAGAGATGTTTGGACTCTGGGTGCTGTGGCACCCCAGCCAATCACCCCAGGGGGTGGCTGGCTTCTTGTCCAATTACCTTGAAGTTAAAAGGGTATAAAAAGAGCTGTGAATTAATAAATAAAGGCATCTTGGTGAAGGAAATAATCTCTGCCTCCCTCTTTTTCCTCCTCTGGCAACTGGCAGATAAATGGCATATATCCACATCACAAATTTCACTGTTGTTTTTTTTTTTTCCATCAGGTAACTTTTTTTTTCCTTAATAAAATGTATTTTTCTTCAAGAGACAGGGAAGATTGCAGCATAGAAATTAAAACACTGAAGTCACAAACAAGATTTGAGATACTTTGCAGCAACAGAATCACTTATTCACAATACATAAGCAGAGGAATAACAAATATATTTTGATAACAAGCACACAATGGAAAGTTTTATGACCACAGTTCAAATCACAGGCGCTGTACTGCTTCCTCAAAAGTGTTTCTGCACCAGAAATTCAGTCTTGGAAAAATCTTAACAGCAGGCAGATAGAATAATAAATGTAGCTGAAGAATTCCCTCAAATCCCCTGCATTCTCAGTTTGGGTCTTTACTTCTGAAGATGGGAAATGAGTAGGGTTTGTTTTTTTTAAATAAAATAAAAATAAAATTTAAGTTCATTGTGTCTCCAGTTATTATTTTCTAAATTTATCACTACTACACCAGTTAATTGGGGTAGAAAAAGAATGAAAGCCTCCATTGAAACACTCCAGAAAAGATTACAACTTTGTTGCCTTTAAATCCATATGCCATAGGTATAGAACAGCAATTCAAAACAAAATCCATTGCAATGAGACAAAATATTCCCCCCTCCCCTCAGCAGACCATACTCTTACATGTAGAGTTATGTACAAATAAAGATCTAGTCTCAAAACAGAGAAGGAATAAGTCATTCACAAGGAAAATTTTAAAGTCTTAAAAAAAAGTGGGATTTTTTTTATTTAAACAAGAATACTGAGCTAGAAAATAATTATAACACCATTAAAGTATATTTTGCTTTCATATGTGGTTTATAAATAAATTTGGTTTTTTTGAGTTCTGTTTTATATAATTGACCAGCAAGTCAGCTATAAAAAAGGATTTTTTACCTTTTCTTACATAAATCTTATCTTGTAAAACATACTATATAGTATAAAGAATCCTAGCCTACTGAAATGCATCAGATTCTTCATAATTTAACATCCAATACCAGAAGCATATTACCTGGTGATTGCCCATTCGTGCTATGTGAATGAAAAGATCTTCACAGAGTCTTGGAATTATTCCTCGGTCTTCATCAAATCCCATCATCCTGTAGATAAAAAAAAAAAACCAGTGCTAGTTCAGTTTTGTAACTCACTGTATTTTTAATTGCAACTTTATAGCTCTAAAATGGAAATGCTATATTGTTTCCATATGTTTTTATTTATAATACTAATTTCAGCCTTGTTTAACATACAGAGTGGTGAAAGTAATTGTTTACCTGACAGTGGAGGAAAAACAAACCACCCTAAAAAAAACAAACAAACCAACCAAACCAAAAACTAGTTCCACATGCTGATAAACTGATTTTCATAGATGCATTATTGGAAATAGACCAGTTCACAAGGCATTCTAATGAAAAATATTCCCAAGGTATATAAAATTGGCTATAGACCCTAAAAATGTTATTTGTCTGGGATTATTTTGTGTAGAGATTAAATTTCAAATAAGCAGTGCTGCAAACATTTTTATTTTTTAATGTGTTTTATTTTAAGTTATGAAACACTCAGGGCCATAATTAGAATGTTCTCCTAAAGATCTCATCCAAAAAACAGAACACACTTCAAAACACAAAATAACAAGCAGGGGTAAAGCATCACTGAAAAGACTCTTAGCTCTCAAATTAATAAAGGTTTTTCCTCACTAAAATATCTTGAGAGAGCTTTTATTTTCTTCACTAGAAGTACAAAGAGGTCAGTGTCAGAGACAGCAAAATATTCTGCTAATAACTTAGTCTTAATTATTATATCATTTTAATTATTTCTGTTTTAAAACATGCAAAAACATTTTAATGCAATTCAGTAACTATGAAATCTATACCATACCATCTCATTTCATGACTTTACATTATATAACAATTGCCTCCTACTGAATTCTAATAATTATTCTTTGGAACTTACGTGTATGATTTTCCAGAACCAGTCTGCCCATAAGCAAAAAGACAAGTATTATATCCCTCAAAAGCTCTTTCCAGGAGTGGCACAGCCAAAGTTTTATAAATTACTGCTTGGCTTGCAAAATTAGAGTCACACTTGTCAAAAGACCAGAAAGAGAAATCATAATTGAAGCTGTAAACTTGTTTTGTCGTTGGATTTCTCACAGCTGTCTCTGAACCACTCATGGAGATGACAGGGAGGGAGTTTTCATTTTTCTCTCTGAATGAAGGAAAGAGGGAAAATAACATTAAAAAGCAGAAGCTGCATGTTTTCATTTCATCATTTTAATCAACTGCCTTACAGAAAATAAAAAGTTCAGGAATCATTGTACATTCATCAAGCAGGGGTTTTTTTGACAAGGTATTCAAGTTGAAAATAATTCAGCTAATAAATAGCCCCAAACACCTACAAAGTGAATTCAATCTCTTAATACAAATCTTTGTTTTGATGTTTCATGAAAAATCAGCTAATTTCAAAGTATGTATCACATCCTTATTGGGTCAAGGAGTAAACAATTGAAACAGAAAACAAGAATGAACACCCACAAAGCTGCTGTTAACATCAGAAAGAAGGCCAGGAGACAAACCTGTTGGTGAAGGGCCTTACACGAACAGCCACAATCACTCTGCTGTTTTCTCCTTCACAATCCTCCTCCTCAGTCCTCATGTTCTCTGCTGGAAATTCTGAGCTCTCTCTTGCTTTGGAACTTTTCAGAGCAGGAGAGCTGGCAGCACTAGTTTTCTTCGTGGCTAAAATGTGAAGATGAGGAGTTCTTTTGTTTGCAGATGACAGAAGTGGTTGATGCTGAGAAGAGCTGTTCTTTGGTGTCAACTTCAATGCTTCTGGGGAACATTTTGTTGATGTCCTTGGTCTTTCCAAACCATTATTTTTTACAATCAAATGTTGTAACCTTTGCTTTCCAGATAGCTTGCTCATATTGCCTTTTTCATTCAGGTCTCCCAATGTCCTCTCAGGGCATTTTGAGGTAACTAATTGTTCTGATTTAGGCACTTCATTTTGACATTGTGTGTCAGGAGCATTCATCCTGTATTTCAAATGTG
The DNA here is from genome assembly GCA_013401355.1 of Ceyx cyanopectus. Taxonomy (NCBI): domain Eukaryota; kingdom Metazoa; phylum Chordata; class Aves; order Coraciiformes; family Alcedinidae; genus Ceyx; species Ceyx cyanopectus. The sequence continues at coordinate 44,761 of VYZU01014376.1, read as the reverse complement.
TGCAACTATGCTTTTCACCCACGTGGTCAACCAAGGCAAGAGAATCCTTGGTGTCCCAGTTATGCTGCAACTTCACACTTGCCTGACCCTCAGCCAACCTGAAGCTTGATTTACCATCACAGATATTTTTAGGAGTATTTGGTGAAAGGGTGAGCTTGGCATTTCTTTGTGCAGCAGAACTCTTGCTGTCTCTTGCAGGCACAGCATCCTGATTCATTTTACTCTTCTCTAGGGAGCCAACCCTCACACGCCTCTGCAGAGTCAGTCTCTTCTCTGGCAGTGTATTTTCCATGCCTTGTGCTGTGTTTACACTCAACTGCTCACCACTGGACAACAACTTTTTACTTGATCTCATTCTCCTCTGGAGCATTAATCTGCCTTCAACTTGAAACGCATTTGGTGCGTCACCCTCTTTTTTACAAGCTGAAATCACATAGGTTCTGTTCCCTTCTTCAGTCTGATTCTGAGAACATGAGAGTAGACTTCCTTCTGCTGACACCTGTGATTTCAGCTGCTGCCCAGATACTTGGCTGCTGGTAAAGGTATTTTGGGAAGAAGCCTTCTGCAAAGTTGCAGTACCTCGTGCCCCAAAGGGGCTTCTTGCAGGAACTGTGTAAATAGGCATTTTGTCTTCCAGTAAGTTAACATTAGTTTTCTAATAATATTAACACCTTTCCCAAAAGATAGTTTCCAGTTGCTGCTTCTTAAGGAATCTAAGAAAACAAATTAAAAAAAAAAAGAATTTAAAAAACAGTATTATGCTCAAGTCCAGTGCTAATTGTTTTGGGGAACTATTTACATATACCCTCAGACAGATCAACACACACACCCCATTAATTAATTCACTATTAAAACTCAACAAGAACTCACCTGCCTTAGATGCCTCATCATTGCACAGATATTAGCAAAAGCTGCAGATAGTCAGAGGGGGAAAAAAAAAAGCAAGGGAAGAGCAAAAGATGTAGAAGCAACTATTTAACCACTGCTGCAGGAAAGTTTGTTTTAATGTTACACTTTAAGGCTTTTGAAGTTCTCTCAAAACTTAAGCAATTCATCCCCTCTCCAAGTGTCAGCGCTGCAGTTTTCAGAGCTCAAAAAACAAGTTCTGAGGGTCTTAAGGCTTTCAAACCAGAGTGTATTTAATGCTCGGTTCAGTTGGACGCAGAAAATTAGTTGCAAGGTGTAAAATACATTATTTTTTTTTTGTGCAATCCAGCAGTCAACACAGAAACGTGGCTCTGTCATAAATTGCTTTAGTGTTTGCTGTTCAGCTTTAAAATAACACAACAGCAGCAGCAGTTCAACCTCCTGTGACTAGAGCTGCAAATACCCAAAGATTTTCTGGAGCAAATGTAAGATCCAATAAAATGCAATAAAGCTCTTTCATCCCCAAATAGGACCAAAAAAAAAAAGAGGTTCGACACTTCCTAAAAATACACTAATTCCTCATTTTTAATGCGTTACGGAGATGAAATCCAAGCGTTCAAAGCAGGGTGAAAGATAGAAAAACTCTTTCCCCAAACCCACCCTCTTCGACCAAGCCCCGTTAAGGTCTGAAGGCGGCCCCGGAGCCGCTTTGCCCCGCAGCCCACCCGAGCTCTCCGGGGAAAGGACGGGACAACAGCTCGGTACCCGCACCCACTCAGCGCTACGGCTTCCGAAACAACGAACCCACCCCTGGCGGACCCGCGGGCTTCCCCCGAGGACACGCCCCGTCCCTCCCGCCGCGGGGACCCCTCCTCACCGCCGGCATCGCTCCCCTCCGGGACACAACGGCCGCTCCACGTTTGAACGCGCCGTTCCGCGGGGATTGGCTGCCCAGAGGGTGCGTCAGAGAGGGTGGTGGGTGGTGCCGAGCGGTGGTGCCGAGCGGTGGTGCCGAGCGGTGGTGCCGAGCGGTGGTGCCGAGCGGTGGTGCCGAGCGGTGGTGCCGAGCGGTGGTGCCGAGCGGTGGTGCCGAGCGGTGGTGCCGAGCGGTGGTGCCGAGCGGTGGTGCCGAGCGGTGGTGCCGAGCGGTGGTGCCGAGCGGTGGTGCCGAGCGGTGGTGCCGAGCGGTGGTGCCGAGCGGTGGTGCCGAGCGGTGGTGCCGAGCGGTGGTGCCGAGCGGTGGTGCCGAGCGGTGGTGCCGAGCGGTGGTGCCGAGCGGTGGTGCCGAGCGGTGGTGTCGAGCGGTGGTGCCGAGCGGTGGTGCCGAGCGCTGCCGCCTCCGCCGGGGAGCTGCGGGGTGAGAGCGGCTCGGCGCTGCTCGGAACGGGCTCGGAACTGCGGCCCCGCGGCTTTCCGAGCGGACTTGCCTTCTCTGCAGGGAGGCTCTGTGGCCGATGGGCGGGAAGCTCCGCGCAGCCGGTCACCCCCGGCCTGCTGCCAGGGACAGTCACGCTCCACTCGCTGCTCCCTTAGTGGAGCCGCTTGGCAGCAGCACCCAGGTCCTCACAGCAACACCCAGCTTCCTATAGCGGCACCCAGCTCCCCACAGCAACACCCAGGTCCCCACAGGGGCACCCAGCTCCCCCTAGGTCCCCGTGACGGCATCCAGGTCCCCACAGGGAGACCCAGCTCCCCGCAGCAATATCCAGCGGCACCCAGCTCCCCACAGCTTGGGGATAGCAGGATAAGACTGTAAAGTGCCCCTCAATGATCTCACAAGTAATAAAACAGGTCTCTTGCTGAAGGCTGGATGAGTTTTATACAGCCCAGGCATTTATATTCATTGCACAGTTGAATTAATACCAAAAAGTTTGGGCTTCTTTAAATCAGCAGAGGGAGACAAAGGCCAGTGCAGAGGAAATTAGTAAGTTGAGGCTTTCCCTGTAACTATCTGATTGTTACAGTAGCAGCAGAATAACAATTATAATTAACTAAATTAATAATAAACATTAATTTTGGATTATCAGAATTCATAATAGTTTGTTAGTTTTCATGTAAACTAACAGGAAGAGACTGAGTTACCTGTCATCAACCATTTTGGATGTTTGGGTTTTTTTAAAAGCATCCTTTGCCAGGATCTTCCCTCAATAGAATGATGTAAAAATCACCAGAATATTGTGTTTCATGGTAAGTCTAAAATTATTCCTCAGGAATATTAAAACAAAATAAAGAAAAAAAAATAAAATCTTGGCAGGTTTCATTGCAGGCAAGACCAAAAACTACTGGTTTGGAAAAAAGGTCTATGTAAAAGTATTTTTACTAGGCATGAGGGTAAGTCAAGCACACAGTAGTCTGTATTACAAAATAAAGATTAAAAAAATGAAACTCCTTAAAAAAAAAGAACATATAAACTTTTATTTTATTTTAATTTTAAAAGAAGACAATAGACAAGGCATCATTTTTAATCACACTTTTATTATAATTACCTAGAATAACTATAAATATCTTTATTACCTCTGAGAATTATTTCTGTCATGTTTTCTAATAATGTCCATAATATTATCTCCTGTCACAAGGCTGTTCTGTACTAGTTTCAGTCTCTGTTGTTCCCTTCTCTTCTGATCATGAAGATATGGAGAATTAAGCAGCTGTGGGGGGAGAATGGTGCCTGTTGGTTTTACTCTCTTCACAACATCCCAAAACAGCTTCTTGCTGTTGTTATTGATGAAAGTAATTGCAGTTCCACTGTGACCCAACCTCCCTGCTCTTCCAACCTGAAAAGCAAAGATGCATGTGAAGATTTTTAAATGGAATGCCTAGACAAAGGCTTACAGTACATCTGGTCCACACAAAATGTTTTAAAAACATGTTTATTACAGCAATGCCACATCCATGTGTTTTGTGACAAGCACAGTGTGTACAAGCATAGCTATAAAAATGTCCTTTATTGTCAGTGTTGTAGTAACTTGAAATTATTTATCAATATTATCCAAAGTACTTCAATAAGTTAGAAAATCTGCAAAGACTGGACTCTCTCCAGTTTGTTGGGGCTTTTCTTGTAGCTGATGGTCTCAAAACTGGACAGAACAGTAGAAAACTGTGGCTTCTTAAGTGCCAGATGGATTCTATTTATAATTAAGTATACTTTTAAAATAATTCTTTAGCAACTTATTTACCTGATGGACATATTCATCCATACTTGAAGGCATATCAAAATTTACCACCAGTTTGACATTGACAAGGTCAAGCCCTCGTCCAAGGACTCCAGTACTTACTATAACTTCATACTTCTCTTCAAGTAATCCCTGGAAAGGGAGGAATAAACAAAAATTAATTATTTTCTCCTTCTTTCTCTTTTGAATGTCTTCCAAGCACAGACATAACACAGCCAGTGGGATTATTCTACTGCAAGTTAAAGAATGCCCCCCTCTGTATTTTTGATTTAAATAGGAATATAATTCCAGAGCTAGAGAGTGCACAACTATGATTATCAGTTAATAACAACAAAAATAATCCAGTAAATTTAAATGTATATTTAAAATCTAATTTCAAAACAAATAACCCAGGAAATTGGCTCCTAGTACTTATCTGCATTTAAAATGGCATTATAATCCAGTTTGGTTTGGTTCCATGTCTTGCCACTCCCCTGGTAATACTTCAGATTTTACTGCAGAAAAGCAGTAAATTACCACTTATTTAAATTAAGATACCCTTAAAAAACTGGACATTTAAAATCTATCAAAACTCCCATCATTTTAAGAGGCACAAACCTGTAATATGTCTGTTCTTTCCACCTGGGACTTTTCAGAATGCATAGCTGTACACTGCAGGCCTGTGATCTTATGAACAGCATCACTCAACAGATCTGCCCCCAGCTTGCAGTCCACAAAAACCAACACTGGAGGCTTGAAGAGTTTCTCATCCTGGAAAATTAAATAGTTTATGTAAGAAGGTATTACAACCATTTGCTTCTCAGCAGCAGCAACTTGGATTGCATTTCTTGTTATCTCTAACATTAACAAGACTGTAGATAAGAAGGAACAAGATATCAGCCATGAAACTATATACATCTGTACATAATAATGATGTCTATGCATATATAATTAAATTATAAATAATTAAAATGTCCTTAACCTCACTTCACCCAGCTTAAAGTCCAAGTTGTGAATCTGACAGAGATGTGTAAAGACACAAATAGTTTTCTAAGTTGGTCTTAGGAGGAAAAAAGCCCCTTACACTTACATTTAGTATTTCAAACAGCTTTTTCTTTTTAGATGGTTCCTCCACCCAGAGGATAATCTGGCGGACATTGGAACAGGGCAGATTCTTTTCACCAACTGTTATTCTGACAAAATCGTGCAGAAGCTGATTTGCTAAGTGTTCAATGCCCACTGGAATCGTGGCTGACACCAGGATGGTTTGATGATCCCGAGAGATGGCTTCCAAAATATCCAACACTTGCTGCTGAAAACCCATTTTTAACATGGTATCCACCTAAATTAAAAAAAATTAATTAGATTGCTATCAGATTTTTCTATAAACAGCAGAATCTTGAACTTGCATTGACAGAAGAACCATAATGTGTATGACAGGCATGTTAATAATCCAAATGCAGGGGTATTTTCAGCCAGAAGAAAAGCTAACTGAGAATATTAATTAGTTCACACAGATCTTGGTATTACTCTGCCAAGTGATTTGAACATGCACTGTTCAAGTACATTTCAAATTGTGTTAAAAGATTAATTTTTCTTTCCAGAAATACATTTTCTCTTCACAACAAACATTCTATGTGTTTAATCAGACTAGCCATTCACACTGGCTCTTCAAAGTCCTCTCTATAAGCAGTGCAGCCCCAATAACTAAAAACCACTTACCTCATCCACCACTACAATTTTTATGCCATGCAGTTGAACAGAACTTTGCTTTAAAATCTCAAGAAGTCTTCCAGGTGTTGCTATTATAACCTGTAGAAAAGAAAGGGAGACAGAAACAAAAACTCCAGGAGTCAGAATTTCCATGAAGACAGATGACTGTCCTAGAAAAACAATAGTTAAAGCACACAGATGAGAAGGGCACTAATTAGTGAAATCATTTGTGTTTAAAACTTTTATAGATCATAAATTATGAAGCCTCAAAAGGAAATGGACCTTTTAGAACCCTTAATGGAAGTGCCTAAATACTGCATTAAAAACTACTTTAGCTGTGAATTACAACTCCTTGTCTAATAAAATGATCTATTTTGCTCTTTGAAAGCAGTAGTATCATGCATCAAACTTTGAAAACCAAAGCTATTATATGTTTAATCAGAAGTTATATTTTTTAGAAAGAAAATTTTGCAATCATAGAGTTTATAAAAGCTCACGATTATTTGTTTAGACTTAGGGAAAACACATCTTTGACAATATTATAGGACAACAGAAACAATTCTCTTTCCTGTGAATGACAAAAGCACCTCCCTGCAGGATCCTTTCACACCCAGTCCTCACCTTAACACTTTGCCTGAGGCGGTGAAGCTGAGGTGGCAGTGGTAACCCTCCTACCAGCAGAACTGTTCTCATGTTTGCTAAACCAGCCATCAGTTCCTTGGCTTGTCTCTCTATCTGGATTGCTAACTCCCTCGTCGGTGCCAAAATGAGGGCGGATGGAGTTTCTGTCTAGAAAGAGGGGAAGAAATCAGTTGAACGTGGAATTGCTTTAATTAATAAAAAGCTTTCAAGATTAAATCTCCCAATATTAAAATATAAATTATATAGTGCAGCTGTTGTGAATACAATTAGATGATTAATACCCTTTCTATTTGAAGACAGAAGGTAGAAAGGGTCTATATTTAACAATGAAGACCAGGAAAGTCTATCACTCAATTATTCAACTTATCAAAACAAAAAATACAATGCCCAAGTACACTGTTAGACAATTGTACACTGTTATTGAAAATAACAACAAAAAAAGAAGGCCCAGAAAGCTACTAGTAAAGATCTGTTTGGTGGTTTGTTTTTTTCTATTTTATTTACTGTACTGATTCTGTAACAGGAATTCAGAGTAATTCCACATGAACTCAAAACACAGGATGCTAGTTGAATCTAGAGATCATAAAAAAGCTTTTATAAGTCTTAATATCACAGGAACAGACAATTTCCCTTTACTGACTCACACCAGTAAGTAAAGACATTAATATTAGCCAGAGAAGATAAGCAGTAACTGCAACTTTATACAGCAAAAACACATTTAATAGCCCCTCTGACTTAATACTAGTCAGCAGGTAGATATGAATCATGAAATTGGTACAGTCTTATATTTATCTTTTTTTTTTTGTTCCTTATATAAGGATCTTCAACCATTGATATTTCTGCAAGGCAGAAAACAGGGCATGTGAACTAGCATAGAAACTGTATATAAGGTAATATTAATAGAGTTGCTTTATTTCTTGTCATAAGCAAAAAAAAAAACCCAAACTTTCAAAGTCATTAAAAATAATCAGCACCTCCTCCTGCCTCCAAGAACCAATGCTCAATCAAAAGTAAACTAAATCACTGGATGTCAACAAAACCCATGGCAGTTACCTTCTCAGTTACACTGGTAATCCAGAGACAAAGGGGCAACACAAAAAGGTTGAATTACCTCTTTCAAAACCTTCATAATAACAGGGAGTAGGAAGGCTGCTGTTTTTCCAGAACCTGTGTCTGCACTAGCCACAATATCCCTCCCCAGCAGTCCAACAGGAATCATCTGCATTTGGATGGGAGTTGGGACTTCATAGCCAGAATTCTTTAAATTATGGTTTAAAGTTTCAGGAAAACCACAATGTTCAAACTCCACAATAGGCCTTGGAACTTGCTGGCCCTGGACAGCAATCCCCAGCTGCAGTTTAAGGTTCTCAATCTGCTCATCTCGCAGAGATAAAATAAAGGAATGATCTTTGTAGAAATAAGGTGCATTAAGCAGGTCAGTTTCTCCTTGAGATTCTGCTGTTGTGAGTTGAGATTTTAGCTTGTTCTCCTTTGCTTGAGTCAGCAGAAGGTGTTTAGCTTTACACTCCAAGCTGCAGACATCTTCATCAGTTTGATCACAGATGTACTCTCCATAGCGCCCACACACCACACACACAGGCTCTCCAGGTTCTGCCCAACGCTGGCATTTGCTGAAGGATTTGATGGGTTCTTCCACAGAACCATCTTCCACAGAACCACCCCCATCAGTGTTTTCACTGTCCTTTCCCAAAGCTGCATTAGCAACACCAAGGTCTCCAGTTAGAGGTTCTGTGTGTTCTTGTGCAGCTTCATTCAAATTGCATCTTGAAGCAGAAGTTTCTGTTCTGACTGATTTACACTCTTGGAGCTCAGTGGTCTCATCCAGCAAAGAGCCTCCAGAAGACAATTTATTTTTCTTAGGTGTACAGCTTTTGTCCTCATCAGCAGTCCTCTTGACTTTAACAGATCTTGGTAAAAACATGGTTTGGTATCCTGGAAAGAAAATAGTTACAGTTGGTTAAAAACTACTACCAGTGAGAAAGGTACATTTTAGTTACCTAAAAAAAAAATTGTTTAGGAAATATCTTTGCAAACCAAGAAACCAACTCTCAATATCTGAAAATATCTAGAAACTAGCTTGCCTAAAAATTATATTTGCCTTATCAATATTGATGCAATGTAAACCATTGCTTTAAAATAATATCATGGTAAAATATTGAAACAGCCACCTACAGTTAGTTTTCAGTATTAGATGTGTCTACTTACTTTAATTTTCACTACCTGTCTATAAATTTTTCCATTTTGAGAGTTTGTCACATTTAAATCCTTCAAGAGTTGTTTCTGAGATATAGAAGCAAAACACACATTATTCTAAGCCATGAAAAAAACTAAACCAAACCAAAATAATCACTTTTTAAATAGATGTGAAATTTACCATAGGACTCCCACCCCCAACCCTCCTATTGATCTGCTTTTCAAATTCCACTAACATATTAAAAGGCTGTAAACTGTTTGGACTCCACCTCTGTATGCTCAGGGTGTCAAAGAAACAGCGAAGATTTACAGCATCATTTTGCCCAATCTCTACTGTAATGCAAGGAAGCCAAATAAATGTCCATAAATAACCCTAATTTTTATGTTCTGAAACTTTCATCAGGTGATTCTGAAAGCGTCAGATATTCTCACCCATTATTTGCTATGATAAACCGGGAACTGACCTTTTATTCCGAGTTAAATGAGCATCCCAGTCTCTCGATAACTCAGCTCTTTGAAGAGACACTAAGTTGTTTCTGTGTTTATAGCTATAGTTTATAGGTTGGGGTTGTTTTTCCGCCAACGCTGGAGCAGCAGCAGCTCCCGGGTTGGCTGGGCGCTGCCGACCGAAAGCGGCGGGGGGCACCGGGACACTCTCAGGCTGCCTGGATGGAGTTTGTTCCTCTCCCCCTGCACCAGAATCCACACAGCACCCCTTCTCACACACAACGAGAGCTTCCCTCGGGAATCCTCAGAAACCTGGGGAGCTCATGAAGGGTGAGGAAAACGCAACTATACTCGTAACGATCCCGTCCTGCGTCGGCGGGAAGCTCCCGGGCACCACAGCACCAGCCACCCGCCCACGGGAGACCGAGACGGCGCCGACCCCCTTCAACCCGACAGCGTCACCGCTGTGAAGCGAAGCCCGGCCCCTACCTCCTTCTCCGGCTCGCTGGCGGCGGGAAGGGCGTCCCCTCAGCCCGCCACCTCTCATAAAATGGCGGCGGTAACGCGCAGCCGCGGAAGGCGGGGGGGCGGAGGGAGAAGCGTTGGCGCCGCCTCTCGGCAGAGCGCGGGAAGCGCAGCGCGGGGGGCGGAGGGAGAAGCGTTGGCGCCGCCTCTCGGCTGAGCGCGGGAAGCGCAGCGCGGAGGGAGGAGGGAGAACCGTTGGCGCCGCCGCTCGACAGAGCGCGGGAAGCGCAGCGGGGAGGAGACAGCGCGGAGGAGGCAGCGCAGCCGGGCTGAGGGGAAAGGAGACAAGGGGCGGGGGTTCTCTGTGGGGCGGGAGGGAAGCTCCCGGCCGGGAGATGTCACCGGCGAGCTCAGTTTGGCTCTGGCCGCTGACCCAGTTAAAGGCTGCGGGATGGGCTCGCCCAGAGCTCACGGCTGTGCAGCCCGAGTTGCAGATGCTACAAACACATCTAATCAAAGCAGGTTATTGTTGCACACGATGGGGCATCAGGCGAGCCAGATAAAAGTCCTTGCACGGGTCTCGAGCCACTGAAAACACTTGGAAGGGCACGATGACAGAGCTGTTGACATGCTGCAAACTGAGTAAATTCTTAGTTTCACTAATAAATAAACATACTTTGTTTACCTTTATTTATGAGGTGGTGTCACTACATCTGCATCATTTGCAGGAGGTTCTGGTTTTGAGCACAAGCTGAAACACCAGAATATTCCCAAAGTAAAAGCATACCCCGTGACTATAAATTACTTGATGCGTTGGAAAACATCTTGCTGGAAGCTGTCTGGGTTGATGTGCTCCCAAGTAGCCTCAGATACTACAAAAGAGTTTGTGGAGTCTCCTGCTCTGGAGACATTCCAGCCCCACCTGGATCTGTTCCTGGGTGACTTGGTCTAGGTGCCCCTGCTCTGGCAGGGGGGTTGGACTAGATGATCTTCTAGGTCCCTTCCAACCCCTGACACTCTGTGATTCTACCTTGCCTCCCTCCTCCTCCAACACTGATGGCATTAGCCTGAAAACATCCACATATTGATGAGGTGTTCTATTTTCTTTTTTTCTGGGTCATGACTTTTGTTGGTGACCACCACCACTTCTTGCTAAAAGAGAAAATCCGTATATAATATAGCAACCCCTTATGGAAATGCAGCTTAATGTCTGTCCAGATGCACAGTCAGAAGAGACAGTGGAATGGGGTTCAAAAGGACAGGCACAAAGTCAGGTTTTTTTCTCTCATGAAGTACTCTGCATTTCTCTGTAGTAGATCACCACAGCAGCAAGGCAAATTAGTACAAAGAGGAGGAGTTGGTCTCTGTGGGATTTTTAATTAACTGGTGCAATTGAAAGAGACTGTTGAGTTTCTGGAAAGATTAAGTGGGCATTTCTAGACCTGAGAAACTGTCAGACTCCAAATATTTCTCATTCCCTGTGAAAATTCCCACCTTTCTCTGATTTAGCCTGTCATTCCCCTTTGTTTGCACTGACTTTCTTCATTTTTCTAACATAGGCCAATTTCCTTTTCCTGCTTCCATTTTAACAAATAATTTCCTGGAATTCAAAACATCATTTGCTAAATACATACCAGTATTTCAACAACATTCAATATGATACAAGATGCTTCATACTGTACCAAAAATACAAACACCCCAGAAGTATAATATTTTCCTTTTTTTTTTTTTGTAAGTTTCTTTGGCAGAAATGTTGATCTAATGGAAACAACTAAATCTAAAGAACATTAAAGTACCTTTTTCTAATAACAATGTTGTTTTGTTGAAAGTCACTGTTCTGCCTTCACCTGCCACGAGAGGAGTTTGCACACTTTGATTACACAGACACATTCAAGCTGTTAGGATTAAATAAATGTCCCTGCTGTAATACAGCTATTAAGCATTTTTGTTCACCTTAGGTATTCCTGCTGTTCTGAGCAGCAAAATGTGGAAGTCTGGAGCATATGCATTTATTTGGAAGGAATAATGTATTCCATGAGTCACTTATGGATGCATGACTTTCAATTTTCCAAGCAGAAAACTGCCTCTACTGTTCTGTATGAGATACTTTATTTTCTTAACAACAACAAGAAAAACCACCCAAAACAAAAAAACCCAAACAAATGAACAACAAAAAAACCCACCCAAAACAACTCGAACAACCAAACAAAAACCCATACACAAGAAAACCAAACAGCATCCTGCCCAGAAGCTCCTGTATTAAATGGCACTTGTCCTTAGGGTAATAACCATCCAGGGCAAATAATGCAAAAATTATGATCATAATTAATGTATGTGATTAATGCTCAAGTACTGCATACAATATTTACTCAGAGAATCCACAGACCCTCCAGTTTCACATCATCATAGCCTTAGCACAACTGTAAAAATACAGCAAATAGCATTCACCAGCTTCTTTGTACAAGACTCCAAGCAGCTTTTGCCAATCAAAAGGCAAGATTTTAGGATATAAGAATAACTTAAATAAATTTTTAAATTTCTGTTAGGTCTCTGAGACTTACAGAACAAGGATTTGATCAAAAGAATGCAAAGACAACTGCAAATTTCTTCGGAGTTCAGTCAACTGGATCTCAGAGAATTTAGGTAGAAATGGATAGGATTAAATATATCCTGAAACATTATATAATTAGAGGTGAAAAATTAAGAATTAAAAAATCTTTCTTTTTTTTTTTTTTTTTTTTTTGTATTTGGAAGCTGCTTACCAGTTTGCTATTTAGATTTGTGTTGCAATGAATAAGGCTGTTTGGAGACATACCATATTGGCATCTATTCTAATACCAAGGTAACACTCCCACAACATGCACTTACTGAAATTAAATCCACTTTTTTCCCTGCTCTGTGGTCCCAAACAAATGGATGGAAGAAAAGCAAATCCACAAGACACCACAGGAATAATTACATTCCAGCCTGCCAGGTGACCTGTGCTCCATGAGTACTGCCATCTGCCCCCTCAATAAATTCTCTTTCCAATCATATAACTTATGAAGAGATGAAGACCTTTCTAATTAGTCAGCAAGTATGAAAAATGTTCAGTTTATGCTCTGGTAAATTGCATTTGTATTACAGGGAGATAGGTGGAAGAAACACAATGTTATAATGCATTAGTGTGACAGTCTGAAGGAAAAAATGCATCATGATTTTAACAGCTTGCATCACATCATCCTGGTAGCTTCAGAAAAGGTTCACCATGGCATTTAGCTGATTTCAAGTAATGTTCTACTCCATTAATTCTTTAGAAAATAATTCTAAATTCTAAAATGAACTAAAGTTGCCTCATAAGCAGATTTTTTTTTCTAAAAATTTATTTCATTACAGCTTTTTTCTAAAAGCATATTTCAAGTGTATTTCAAAACCTGCCATGATCAAACCATTACAGAACCAATACACTACTCAAATTTTAAGGAGTTAAGCCACCCATGTTGCCTGTAAGTGAAAACATACCTTAAAATTCCAGTAATTCCATTTACTTATTTTTCTTGGTTCATAAATTTAAATTTAACAGATTAAAGAATGACAGAGTCACACATCTCAACATTATTGATACATATCTTCTGTCTTAAAATCCAGAAGCCTGTGAGAGAATAAAAGACTTTGGGTTATATTCAAATCTGGGAATGCCAAAGTCCCATGGATCAATCCAAAGAGAGACTAGGTAAAATGAGTAGGGGGACCAAGACTGCAGCTTGTATCACCTGTCTTCTTGGTTTTTATATCTTTTTGTTATATTCATTTTCATTACTATTATTATAATATTTTCTTCACTTAGTGTGTATCAATTAGCTGTTACAAATACTAAGCATCCAAACCTCCACTTCTCCCATGGCAACACTCAGTTGTCCATCTGTGTTTTAACTGCACACTTCAGGACCACAGAGCACTGGAGTTAAACCAACAGATCTTTCCTCCTGAAATTCAGTGATTCCTAAACTCTGCTTGGTGTGAGAACGTGCAGCCAATTAATTAGCTGAGCCTGATAAGGCACAATAACCATCAAAAAAGAAATCAAGCCTCAAAAATGCAACATACCTCCCACTCCCACCCTTGAGTGACTGCTGCCTGTGGTTTTTATCAGAAAGATTTCAAGATGCCAGTAACCTTACAGATGGTGACTGTAATAACAGAGGGTAATGAGACAGAAATTATGAATGCCTCCTTGTTAAGCAGTTTTGTTTGTGCCATTCCAAGAGAGACCTGCCAAGAACTTTTAATGCAAACCTTGTTTTTCTGGGATTTGTAACTTGGCTGCAAAAAAAAACCCCAGCATGATAATACTCGGTTCAAAAGAATCCAGATTACAAGGTTTCAAATACATTTTCAAGTTTTGGAATAAATTAAATTAAATACATTAAACCATTTAGTACTTCATATAATTTTTTAATTATATGAATAATTTTTTTTTTTAAATTTGTTTCACAGAGAAAAAAAAATACAACCACTTCTGGTTAGCAAGTTTGTGCCTCAGATCATTTACTAATTCTTTGGTGTTAACTAAGTCTGAAAAGAGACTTTTGTGCAGTATGGCCAAGACTCCACTGGTGTGTGTTTTCTTTCAAAGGCAGACTGTATGAAATGCATATGAAGCACTCGTGGGATTCCATCTGCTAAACAATTCAGTGGATTAAATCTGTGCTAATTCTTAATACTACTCAGCTGACTGGGGTACAAGGCCAGGTTGTAGAACAATTGGCTGAGTTGAACACACCACTCTCGGAAAAAAAAAGCCTGTAATTTCCAGAGTAAATCACAGAATCATAGAATGGAGAGGCTGGAATGAATTTCTGGAGACCATGGAGTCCAATCCCCTGCCAGAGCAGGTCACACTGGAACAGATCCAGGTGGGGCTGGAAGGTCTCTAGAGGAAACTCCACAGATTCTTTGGGTAGCCTGTTCCAGTGCTCTGTCAGCCCCACAATAAAGCAGTTTTTCTTTAATTATGTTAAGGAAACACTGGAAGGAATTTCCAGGAAACACTGGAAGGAACAGGGAGAGAAAATAACCATGAAACAGGGTGTCTTAGAAAAGTTTCTGCTCATTTTCTCGACTAACTTGCACTGCAGGCACATTTTCCTGAGCAAAGATCCATTACCCCCCAGAATGTCTCCACCTACCTTAACAACTGAACACCAACTAAGTAATCCTATGGAAAAAAAACAGTTTCTCTGAGATTATTTGCAATTCAGCCAAACATGCTGGGTATATAAGGACTTCACCATTCCTGAGGAGATTGTATAAACTGGAGTCACTCAGATTCTTGTTCTGCTTAGCTCCAGATGAAACTGAACTGCAGGGGAACAGCTCCTCTTGACATCACTCATCTCAATATTGAAAAATACTGTTGCACTACACAATCTGATGTGTAAGATGGCTCTTAATCTTCTGCTGATACACAGAAAGCTTCCTAGCAGCAGTGAGGGTATTGCTGTGGGACTGGGCTCTCTTAAATAATGAAATCAGAGCAATGTAATCATATCAAAGCCTTTTTTATTATTGCTTGCCTAGTTCTACAATATCTAAAATGCCTACCATTCTGACTCTGAACTATAACATCACTTTGTTCTGTATCTGCACTGTGATATCCTGGCCTCTGACTGAAACTCTATCACCTACTACAACATAAATAGCATTTATAAATCTTATTTTTATATCTGTTTCTGCTGAAGTGTTCCACATCCAATTCATCTCTTTACTCAAAGTCAACTAGTATTCCTAATTATACCACACAATGCCACTTAACACCTTGAAAGAACAAAACATGTCTGTTTGCCCTCTACTTTGGATACACTTTCTTACTAGGTCAGTTTTTGCTTCCCAATCTCTTCTGGTGACCATGATTTACTGCATTTTCTGCTTCTGAAAGAGCAAAAGCACACAGCACCAGCTGGGACAGAGATACTCAAGCACCTAGTTTCAACAGTTACCTTAGGCATAGTAAAAAACTCATCAACAAGCTCCCATGGATCAGTACAAGCATTCCTTGCAATGAAATCTGTGCTGTTACCCTGAGCTCTCCCATCAACAACTGCTTCCCTTCTGTTAAGAATAAAGAAAGAGTTTGATACAGAGGTGCCAGACAAGAGGGAAACTGATCAGATATATGCACCAGCAAGTCCCTGTCCTTGCACAACATCTCTAGGGGTTACTTCTGTTGTTTCATGTAATGATCCCCTTGGCTGAGTGCAGTGCCTGGCAGCACCCTCTGCCCCAGACAGAGTCCTTCATCTAGTAAATGATCCCCCCCAGGGACTGCACTGCAGCTCAAACCCTGCATTATGAGGCACTTGACAGAAGTCCTGGCTGTACTTTTCCTGTCAGACTGCTTCCAGAGCAGTAGCCAGCACAGCCAGGGCTCAAACATTCCCTCAACAGCAAGCACAGCCCTGATACCTGTGATGATGATGATGAAGATGATGATGATGAAGGACATTTCTCTTCTTTGTGCTCCCTGCCCAGGTGACACAGCTGAGATAACCACCCTGTCTGTAACACAGCCATGTACACTATATTGCAAGAATACCATAGGACAGAATAACCAGCAAGATGCACAGACCTTTTGTAGGCAGGATCTCTTTTGAGACTTTCTAGAACAAAGAAATCATCCCTTTTTTTCTTCAGACACAAATACATGACACCTTCAATTGAGAAACACAATTATATACACAATTACATTTAATAATCTCTGTAGCTCCAGCAATTTCAAATTTCACACAGGATTAACCCAGAGTATAAAAAAAACCCTTGTTGGAGCCAAGTTTTTATTGCTAAATATATATACACACACACAGTTAAAGGCAACTATTAAAATAATTGTTGCTCTTTACATGTTTCTAATATATATTGTAATAGGGGAGTATTTAAATAAAATTGTTCTACATGAAGCTTACACAACCTACATATTTTTGTATATTGAAATATATATTGTATATATATTCGGCTGAACTGAGGCATACATCTTGTAAAGCTACTCAGAGAATATTATAAACAAGTTATACCAAAAGTTAAATAGAATTCTATTCACTCAGGTTTGGGACAACCTTATCATGCAGCATAATCAACATCTCTAACACCATCAAGGGGCACTACATAGAAATGGTTAAAAATCTTCTATACACAGCCACTTTTTTAAAAGTATATCAGCTATGCACACCTAAAGTAATCACCAATAACATGAAATTTCTCAGTTAGTTAAGGGAAAATTCAAATTCAGTGAAATATTGATGATGATGCTTCAAAGAAGATATATGGAAAAAAAAAAAGCCTTCATCAATTAGTCTCTCATGCTATTTAGTTTAATCCATTTTCACTGCTACCCCTTAAAAAAAAGAATTCTGCTGCAATTGGCACCAGAATGTCACCGTTCTAACAGAGCATTCTCTCCTATTTACTGCTGGCCTCACTCACACACAAATGGGCTTCAGTGGAAACTGAAAGTAGGACCAAAAGACTGAAAACTGAAGTCTATTCATGCTCGTCTAATAAATCATCTATATGCTCAAAACAAATGAGCTTTTATCAATGCTCAAATCTCTCTTCACATGTAGAAGCAGAATGGAGAAAAAAAAAAATCAGTTACTTCAACAGAGTATAGTTCAGCAAGAAAAAGTGTGTTTTTTTAATGCAAAATTTCCACCACACATTTGTTTTACAGTGCAACTAAGCTAGCTCTAGGATTTAAAGTTTACATTCATAAAATTAGGATTTTAACACACATCAGGCACTAGGTCACCATAAAAGGACACACAGATTTCAGTGAGTGAGAGAGGGTAGGGTTTATACTATATGTCTTAAAGTTTATAATAAAAAATATCAGTTATAGCAGGGTATTGACTCTCTTCAGAGACAACCTGGCAACAGTGGCACATCAAGAAGGAGACAGCACTGGAAAAAAGGAGTATAGCACAGCACACCTGAGAAGAAAAGTCATCTAAAATCCCCTAGCACAAGTGCAATTCCAGGAGATGGGCAGAACACAGAAGCAGACAGGGTGAAAATTGTATTTTAAAAAATACTATTACTCCATCTTCCTCCTTTATAAAATTTTATCTGTATCAAAAAATCACAGAGAATCTCAGTAAAATGCCATAAGCTTTATTTTCCCTTTGAGTCCTGACTCTAAAAAAATCTGTAGAGTTGGAAAACTCTTTTCTCTCTTCCCTTTCAAATGCCTCAGCTCTTTCTGATGAGAAATTAATTAACTTGAAAGACAGTAATTATGTAACTGTTCTGGTCCTTTTGTATCATCCTGAAACAGGAAGAACACACTCCCCTCCAAAATCACGCTCTGAGAAAACTCCCAGCTTGCAGAAACTGCATACCTGCATTTCATACCACCAGACAACTTGAAAAATTCAGATAGTCACTCACTTGATAATCCCTATTTAGCAACATCCTTAACCCTTAGAGCTTCACTGTGCTCACTACTTACAAAGAAGTATATTAAATAAAATATTCTGAGTTGAAGAGGCTGGAATGGCAGTAACTCCATTTCACAAGGTATAACCTTGCAGAATCACTTCTAGATTACCAGTTCAGCCACAGAGCCAACACAAAAGCTGCTGAAGCCAACAAGCAGACTTCTTAAGGGTCACACTGGGACATGCCTGTTCCTTGGGCTGCACATCACCTTGTGCATGCTGCCTGTTGCCAGAGGCCACAGAGTGCACCCTTCCCCTCAGCCACTACCATTTCTATCATGACTTGTGTCTTCTAAACCCAGGCAGCCAGACAGGTTCATCCTGAACAGGCAAATCTGACAGCAGCAATTACCAGATAACATCCCCACAATGGTGCCAGCTTTGTGCTGCAGCATTGCATGGCACAACAGTTGCTGTGAACTGCTGATTGTGTGTAAACAGTTGTGCAAATTGCTGTTTGTGTCCTAACATAACCTATTTTTTGTCTTCAGTCAATCTTAAAACAAGTGGGAAAAAAAAAAA
>VYZU01014376.1:793-17321 GCA_013401355.1 Ceyx cyanopectus | reverse complement strand
TTTTTTTTTCAGCTTCCATTTTTTAACATTTTTTTTTCAGCTTCCATTTTTTTTTAATATATTTTTTTCTTTGATCTTCCATTACTGAGTATTTTTTCTGTATTGCAGCTAACACAGTTTTCTTTGAAGAAGCAACCTCTATAAATGGTGTTCTGTTTATCCCCTGGGTCACACTTTGGAATGTGGAAAAAAATACCAGCAATCTCTCTTAACATTTTATTCCTAATATTGTTGAATTGCTGCATTAGAGGCTAGCAATGGACGTAGGTGCTTGCTGTTAGTTCTGACATGTGTGGCAGTAGCCTGTGGTCATTTGAGTGTTTAAGCAGCAAGGATTTCAGGGGGAAAAAAAAAAGCATTTAGTATTCTGGGCTGCACAATACAGAAGGCTCTCGTTGTCTGGAAGCATAAATGAAATTGATTGTAATGCCTCCGGAAGGCACCAATGCTCTGCCTTGGAAAACCTGGGCCTTGAGGAATACCAGACCTATTATTCTGTGCCTGGAACATTGCTGGGCCTTGAGGAATGCCAGACTGAAGAGGGCTTCTCAGGGAAGTGTTTTGAAAATTTACCAGCCTAAGTGTTTGTTTGGTTTGGTTATTTTTTTAAATATATCTGTAATTAATCACTTAATTGTCTGTGGATTGAAAAAAGGTTGTTTTTTTTTCTCAAGGTTAGATACAGCCAACGTTTTTACCCTTAGCCTTTGTAGAATAAAAAGAAAAGGTTCCTCCTTCTGGAATTGTGCACCTTTTGCATGTAGTGCTAAATGTGATGTATTTGACCAGGGTTCAAGGTGAAACTTTATGATGCTCCTGGGAACTGGTGATACTTGATGTAGTGCATCCAGAAAAGCTACCTTCAAAATGTCTGAACCTAGGGAAATTTCAGTAAGGTCAGTAGCTGCTGCAATAAAGTGCATGCTCATCACTTCAGAAAGGAAAAAAAAATCAAAATACTGTTTCCATCTAAAGATTTGTCAAGGAACACTGTGTGAAATTAGGCAAGTATGTAATATTTTCATAGACAATTCTATTAGCTATGCAGACATGAGAGGTAAAATAGCAGTGAAAACTCTTGGAAGTACTAGATTCAACATTTTAATTTTTATTATTTTGGGGGGCAGCTTGGTTCTCTATAGCCCCTGCCTGTGGGAATCTGGTTGTGTAGTGTTTGTGCAGTTACATAACCCAGCATTCTAACCTGAAAACCTTCTTCTACTGGAGTCAAAATTCTGAACCTGTACCTGAAATGTCTTGTTTTATAGGGGTGGAGTTTCTGTTGGATGTGTAAAGCAACTTGCAGGGCACTTTTCTGATGATTTCTATGGAAAGTGTGATCCAAACCAAATATTTTTTATTTACTATTATTTTTTTCTTCATTGCTGTGGCTGTTCTGAGATGCAGAATGCAACTTGGCTGGAGAAATACCAGCTCCATCTGTTCTCCCACTGCCATAATCTTGGGAAGAAAGGTAAACACAATTGCAGGGGTTCTGCTCTTGCACTAGGTTAATAGCAACAGCAGAATTCTCCTCAAAGAAGAGAGAAACTCGAGTAGGAAAAAACAGTGTACAGGACTTGCATGTCTGCAATAAAAATGCTTCCTTTATCTTTGGAGTGAAACAGAACTGTCCTTGACCTTTTCCAAGAAGAAAGGAAGCTTGGGTTTGTTGTTTTAGCTCTTTGGAGTAGATCACAGCCTCAGTCATCTCTTCTACCCATTGCTAGATACATTTGTATGAAGGAAATAGAAAAGGGGGATTAGTGTGTTTAAGGATGCCACATCTTATATATTTCATTTTTTTTATCCCTGAAATGTTGGGCACAAAAAGGTTAAGTGGAGGATTTTTCCCTGCCCTCTCTGAAATAAATCACAGACATTCATTTTGATTAATGAAAAGCCCCAGTTTGTGTATTGTGAAGAAATCTAAATATCAAATGGGCACACATCTTTCAGCAGGCATATTTCACATACTTAAAAGCCCATTTAATACAATAAAAATGGGTACAGCTTGGCTAGGTGTTGTGCAGAGAATTCTCTCAAAGAAACCTTGAAATAGGTGGTGTTCATCACCATTTCTTAGTGAATTTTGCTGTTTGATGATTGATATTTTTGGCCAAAAAGTGAGAGTTTGTATATTGTTGTCATCTGTGAAGCTGCAAGGATAGAGTGACCCACAACACAGGGAAATGTAAGGTGTATTATTAATATATTTTAGAGTAGTATACTAGTAGTCATGTTGAAGACATCTTTTATTATAAATTATTGTAAGAAATACTAATTGAAGACAGCAGCATTGAGGGAACTTGGTGTTTTGTGCCTTGATGTTTTGCTGCAAGGAAATCTATCAGTGCTGTGACAAGTGTTGTAATAACCAAATTATTTCAGTGACACAGTTTACAATCACTTCTAAGGAGAGGAAATTAACAAGTGTCAAGTATTAAAGTGGTGATGCTTGACCTTAGAAATGAAATCTACAAAAAACTAAATGTAAGTTTTAAGTGCCAATGCTGGAAGTTAATCACTTCAGTATAGAAAATTTGCTTTGCAAAGGGGTGGTTACTGTGTTGATATTGTATGTTTTGACTTTAAAGTGTAATGGGACCTCCAAGAAAGACATAAAAAAGTCTGGATTTTATGTTACTCTGTGTGCTTTTTATTTTTAAAGCAAAAGTGCATTTAATTAATTTGGAGTGTGAAGAATGTTGTTCTCACTTTACTACAGACAGAAAATATGGCTGGAAAATGAATTATCAGGCTGCCATCCTCAGGAGAGGCTGAGCTAAATATCCATCATTCCTGACAGATGTTTGTTTAGCCTGGTTTTTTTTTTGAGAATCTCTAATTACAGCCATTCCATGGTATGTCTGCTAGTCAATTGGAATCCTTTTTTATCTCTAGATGTTAGAACAACATCATCATGGTGATGTAAACCCCCTACTTCACCTTCCTACTTTTCTTTTTATCATGCCTTCTATATAATAAAAACAGTTTCTCCTCTTTTCTGCTGTTTAGACAAAACAGACTTTTTTCCAACCTAATTTCTGTATCTGATTTTGGTGTTATGTTCCACATGCACACACACCCCTCACCCTGTATTTTTTTCCTTCTTTGTTTTAATTCTGTACTTAAAATTAGATATAATGGTCCTCCTAAAGTCTCACCAGGGTACAGGATAGATTTGAAACTTCCTTCAGCTTTCCAACCTACAATACTCTCATTTAGTCACTGGAATATGACGTTTGTCACTTTTTTTTTTGCATCAGCTTAAAGTGTTGACTCATTTAGTCTGTGATTCACTGTAGCTCTGTATCTTCCTCTGCACAACTCCTGCCTACTCACTTGTTCCCATCTTGCAATTGCACAGTTGTAGGTTCCTGCTTCACTGATATACTTATATAACTTCATACTATTTTCAAACCAATTCTTCCACTTATCAAAATCATCATTTTATATATATATATATTTATTTTATTTTTTTTTCAATCCCTTTTGTCACTTGGAATTGCTTCTGCAGAACCTCAGCTAGTCTCAATAAAGATATTAATTATTGAAACTTGAAGTACTTATTCCCTTTTGATAGGGGACCTCAGAGTACTCTTGGAAAATTGTTCTCCAGACAGCTTTGCATCTGATTTTTTTTCAGTTACTAAGACTGTCTCTGACGTGTATGATTCTCAGAAAATTATGGGAACATTTTAAAAGCAGTTAAATCTGTATCTGTTCTATCCATATATCCTGCTACTGTAATAAACTTCACAGGTTTAGCCTGAGGGTTTTGGTTTTTTTGGTGTTATTTTACAGAAATAAACTAAAAACTAATGAAAGCTTTGCAAGTCTGAGTGTTTGTCCCAGATGTTGTGTTTTCTGCAGTCAAAATGAAATAGTCCACACACCTTTTAACATGAAATTTATCCTTTATAGGTGTCTGGTCTGAAGCAAGAGGTAAACAAATGGCATCCTCTGCAACTAAATGTTACCCAAGATACTTAAAAATAGCTTACTCCTGATTATATTCTCCTATTATATTCTGAATATATTCAGAATTTATATGCACCTTCAGAGGGTTGTTGGAAAACGTTGTAATTGTGTGTTTAACAGACAAGTTTTAGGTAAATCTGTTATGTTGGGTGTTGCAGGGCAGAACAGCTTTTAATATTTTCCTAGTAGACCTAATTTATTTTAGTTTTATAGCACAAGCTTTCACAGGAGTTTGGAGTATATAAGAATGTTTGAGATCCTTAAGTTTTTATTTTGTTTTCTTTTAATAGATTCCATCACCTCTCTATAATTAATACTTTGATTAATCCTAGTAAAATTGGTTTATGCTCACCTGTGTTGGGTGATGAGATTAAATATATTTCTTCTACATGTACCTGGGTTCTGGTTTATATTTTGTTGACCACAGATATATTTTTTTCCATCCCCTCCCTCCCTGATTGAGGACAATCTTTTGGGTGACTTTCATGTCTCCACGTTTAAAATTAATCTCCCATTTGAATTTCAAGAGTATTTATATGGTGTTAGCCATGAATTTGTCACCTTCCCAATATCAGGAGTGTGTAATTTCATAGAATCACAGAATGCTTTGGGTTGGAAGGGACTTTAAAGCCCCATCCAGCCTGGATTTGAATCCCTCCACCAACAAAGAATCCCCAACTTCCCTGGGCAACCTGTTGCAGTGTCTCGCCACCTTCAGACTAAACAATTTCCTCCTTATTTCCAATTTAAATCCACCCTCTTGTACAGCTAGCTGGTGGATTTGAATGAGCACCACTGGATATTTGCACTCCTGACACGAGGAACTTGTGAGTACTTGCTCTCTTGATTTGCTGAAGCCAGGGCTCTGAATGCTGAGAATGATGGAAAATGGGGCTGTGGGTGAAAAACCTTCAACATGCTGCAAGAAAAATAGAGTTCCTCCCCATACACTTCTTTAAAAAATATATTTTCTTAGTTTTTCTCTTCTTCTTCTGCCTCCTTTCCCTTGGACAATGCATTAGGGGATGACATGGTAATGATAAACCCTGGCACGGGCTTTAAATGTAGTGCTTGAAAACTATTTGCTTAATGGAGAGGCAAGTTCTTCTATGTGTTTGGTTTTTTTTTCCATTTAGAAGCAGTTTTAAACTAAGGAACCTGTAAGCCAGACACCAAAGCAGGTGTATCAGCTCATATCTAGCTAGTTATGGCTGGCAAAAAAAGTTTTCTTTGATTTAATAAAGTCTTATCATGAAATAAGTGTTTAAATTTCTGAAATCATTGTTTGCCATGTGGGTGTTTAAATCATATCTGGTCTGTAACAGCCATCAGGGTGCTGAGGCAGATGGGATTATAACTATAATTATTATAACTATTATATTATTACCTTTATATTTCTGATATCTTACCTTTCCCAGACTATGTTCTTATAAGTATTATTTTTCTGAATAAGTATTTATGCTAATAAGAATTGACCTCTCTATTGCCAGGTTGAATTCCAAGTCATTCTTAATCAAAATCCTGAATCAGTACATGAGTTTTAGTGCTATAGATGTTTAAATTCCCCATTTTAATAGGAAATGCCTCTACCAGGCAAAGTTTTTACTGTGCTTTGTGAGTAGGGCTTCCTGTTGTGCTACTGAAGACAGAATATTGGATGGGATAGACAATTAGTGTGACCCAGTAAAATATTTCTCATGTGATTCTCAGCCTTCAAATGAAGTCTGTATTGGATGTGAAGGTAGAACCTGTGCATGGTTTAATCCTTGTATGTTTTGGTGATGTCTTTAATTAGTGGTGGGTCTGTCTTTGTTGTTAGTTTTACTTATTTTTGATGTTTGGGTTTTTTAATTGCATATTTAAAGTGCAGAACTGCTTTCAGGGTAGTGCATAGCTGTCTATTTTTGTGATCTAGAGGCAGGAAGGTAGTGGACAAAGTGAAGAATTATGGTGCTGAGAGTCAGTCTGACATAAATTTCCAGAGGTTGACCTTTTTTTTTTAACCCCAGGCCCAAGGATGCTTGCTGTCTGCTGGACAAGAGCAGTCTAAGTGGCACATTGTTCAACAAACTTAAAAATACAAAGTATTTCTTTAATATCAGCAGTCTCATTTTGTTTTCTGCTTCCTGATTAAAAGCCTTGTTTCATTATTTCTCCTTTTTTTTTCAGTAGCATCAGTTTGATCCATGAATTACTAACTAACCTGCTGTAAATCTTGGAGCTAGGGTACTCATCAGAGCCCTTCCAGGTCCCTTAACAATAAACCAGCAAATTGAAATGTGTCCCACTTTACTGAGGCAACTACAGAATTTCATCAAAAGCAAAATGATAAAAATCTTTCTTTGACCTGTTCTTAGGGTTTGGACTCTTTGGACCCCAATGGCAAATGTGGCACCAGAATCCTTGTCAGCAAGTTAAAGTCTGAATGAAGTAACTTAATTTCATTATTTTATGGCAAAAACCTTCTGGCTTTGCTGTCCCACAGAAAAACTAATGGAGTCCTTTAAGATTTGGCATAAATTCACTTACTTGTGTGCACTAGGAAGTGGCTAAAAGCATTAGTCAGAATTTTCATGAAGTAATTCTGTATTCTCAGCCTTCTACAAATAGTTTTGGTTTGTTTGTTTTTTCTTAATGTCTTTGAGTAACCTGCAGAGATGGAAGTTTCATAGGCTGAGGTTGTGACTTTATTTAGAAAGCCCACAGAGAAATAGTTCCACTTCTTTAGATTATCCTCAGGAGCTGAAAAAAAACCAACCCCAACAAATAAACATCAAACCAACCAAGACAAACAACAACAAAAAAGAGACCTTGTTGACAAACTTGTAAATTTTTGGACTAAAATAATGCAAACATTTATATACCTGGAGTTGTTTATATCAACTTAAAGACTCACTAGTCTTGTAACTGAAAGGATTGTGTGGAAATTGATCTGTGTGGAAGTCTGGGTCTTGGCAAAAAACCCTCTTTAAAGAGTTTTCACATAAATGCAATTTATTTTTTTTTTCCAAAGGAAGAATTAATTCTTCCTTCTTGGAGTCTCCAAGGAGTAATTCCCACTTACCTGAACAGAGTCTGATAAATCAGCTTTTAAAGGTGAATACAGGTGTGGTAGCCATTATTCTTTTTTTTTTAGATGATTCTTTTGTTTTCAAATGGTCTGTTTAATAATAGGTCAAATTAAAATGAAGGTTGGGAAAGATCTCAAAGTCCATGACCACCAGACCATGTCATGAAGCACTGCATCCACATATTTTTTGAACACAAAAATTACAATTTTATCTTGTGGTGGGGAGAAATAATAATCCCTTATTTACTTTAAAGAAGGAAAAGAGATAAATAACTTATTCCAAGCTTTAAAGAGACCATCTGAAAGGTGTTTCCATTCTAATCTATGGAAAAATTACATTAAGATATTTTTGAATGGTGTTTTAAAGTTAGCCTGATTCTTCAATTTACATTATTATTTTGGGCTAATGTGGTATTTCGTTTTTTTTTTTTTTTTTCCCTGTTGAACTTGTGCATTAGCTTCACTTATTCTCTTTATAGTTCCAAATATACACAATTCAGTGTTAAACCAGTGTTTTCACTGTGGTTTGTTTGAAATCTATACCAAGAAGAGATTTCTAAAGTTGAAACTTACTGAAAATATAGAAAAAAAATAAATCCTGTGGAATCAATCTCTGGAAATAATGAAATAATAATTAAAGCAGGAGGTGAAACTAGAAGAGCTGCCTTCCAAGTTAGGAAAGGCTTCTCAGGGTCTTGTTAATTCAAGTTTTGTGTGCCTGGTTTAGCAGCCAGGTCTCCAGCCAACCTGTGCCTGCTGCTCTGCTGCTCTCACTGTGGAATTTTGATTTGTTTTGGGTTTTTTTTTTCCTAGTATCCTGTTGCCATTTCCCTTGTGGCAGCTCATGACCTCTCCTTTTGTCACTTCCCTGCAGTCCAGGCCTGCTGCTGAAAGCTGCCTTGGGGCAGCACTGGGTGCACTGGGAGCCTCTCCAGCACAAACACTCCCAGTTCCCTGGTGCATCCAGGTTCCGTGGGCTCAACTCCCTGAGCTCAGTGTCCTAGCTGCACCTCTCCAACAAAACTGCTGCATTTTGCCCCAAAATAGGCCAAGTGGTGCTTAATGGCTGTGTGTGCAACGAGGGATTTCACTTAAACCTGCTGCTGTAGTTCAGAGTTGAATCCTCCAAGGCTCTTGTCAGCCAGGTTGTCTGCCCATCCTGTTGGATTTGCTAGTAAAAGCTTTTTTTGGTTGTTCTGGTAGCCTGATGACAAGGGGATGTGGCCTTCAAATCCCTTTCCTTGGGGCTCCAGAGGCAACCCCTCCTGGTTCTGGAGGGGCTGTTCCTTTGAAATCAGAACAGGAAGAATTTCCTCTGTGTAGCAGCTGCACTTTTTCTCTTCATCCTTTGTTTTCCGTGTAGCAAATATGAGAACAGTTTGAAATTTCTATCAAAATCCAGTCAGATTCCTATTGAACTTGCTATCAAAATCTATTCTGATTCTCATGAAACATTTGATCCATGTTATAAATGGGGAAAAGTGCATTTGTTTCTGGCTGGGACTTGGACAGGGAATTTCTTAGGAAGGCTTCTGATCTTGTTGCAGCAGGGATTCCTTATTTACATAATTTCCCATGTTTTGTTTTTACAAATCTAAAACATGTCTGCAGTCTCTCTTCCCAGTTCTGTGTCTAAAACTGGAAAATATTTATGATATTTTTATGAACACCAATAAGTTCCTAATCCAGATTTCTTTTGCTTTTTAATAAATCTAATAAATGACTTGCATATAAGTTTGTGGGGTGTTTTTCTGTATTTTTCAGAAGCAGAGATATTCTCTATAAATAATTCAAAGAATTCAATTTGCCTTTGATATCTTTTGTTGTTGTTGAGGTGCATTTGTTTTTACTAAACCCCTGTAGTGGCTATCATTATTGAATGTTTAATGTGTTTATTGCCTCTTGTCTCTTTAGAGTCTGTTTTCTCGACAGAGAAATTGCTCATTGACAGCTGATAGGATTATTTCCTTTCTTTTTATTTCTATTCTGGCTCAGATTTGACATTTATCACTATCCTCTGAATGTAAAGCAGAGATGATGTGACTTCTGTTTGTGAGCAGCTAACTGCTCTGGATTCAAGGTGTTTTTTCATATGGGAATGAGGCTTTTCTAGGTCTTCTAAGAAATTGCAAATGGTTTTTATCTCCTGTTCTCTGTTGCGCCTCACCCCATCTCACTTCCCATGTGATTCAAAAAGGGGAGGTGTATGCATAACAAAAAAAAACCCCAAAAACCAGGCAAAATCTGCTGCCTATGCACTGTCAGTTAATTACAAAATGTGTTTTCTAGCTTGATGAAGATGCTTTCCAAGTTGGCATTTGGAATTAGAGAGGATAGAGTCATGGTGAGGATTGGCAAAGGTGGATCATGAAGGACTTCAGAAATAATGAGCTTCATATTTAAATAGGCAATGTACAGACAAACAGGGGAAAGAAAGGAGGCCAGGTAGAACTGAGATGAGATGGAAATAATAGCTAGGGAGGCAGGTGCCTGGCAGCTCAGTGTTCATTAGTGGGGAGTGCTTTTTATAGCATTGCATGACTGTAGGTCCTAGAGAGTCAGGGAGGCTGGGAAGTGGCAGAGAAGATTGCAGTACCATTGCCTGACATTGCTAGGATTTTTTTTAGTAGTTTTATTATCTCAAAGTTGTTTGGCATAGGGTTGTAAAGCAGAACTGTCAGTTTTCTGTCAAAAATTAGGCTTAAGTGATAAACTGGACTTCTCTTCCCCTTGGTGCTCTGAACTGGCAAATAAACAGCATCTTATCCTTTCTACCATTCTTCTGACATTTAAGAAAGTATGTGTTAATATTTCTTTTGCCTTCTGTAATGCAGATCTTCTCCTTTCACAACTACAAGGCTAGGTCTTCCTCCAAAACCCAGAATGGGAGTGCATGAACTGCAATAGAATATGGATGAGGAAGAAAATAATGTGTCATTATCTTGTGATGACATGTTCTGGTTTTTTCTCTCTGTCCTGCTCCACCCTTACTGGGCTGTTTACTCCACCTTCCCCAAACCTTGTCTATTTATCCATCCAAAGGCAAAGGGGGCAGGAATCTAGAGTTGTATCACTGTTTTCTATACACTTTTTTTTTTTTTCTTTCCTTATTAAATAGGCTTTTAGATCTGGGCTCAGGAAAAGAGCCCAGAAAATCACATACTCTTTATCCCATAAATGCTGTTGGCTTTTACAGCAACACAGATTGAGATGCTTTCCCCTGGAACATAAGGCATTGTGTGGGTCTAGAAATGTGAAGTCTGAAACCACATCTGAACAGGGATTGGTGTTTTGAATGGGTGTTGTTCTGCCTTTAGATGTCTGACCTGTATGATGTTATGTCAAAGGAAGGGAGAATGTTTTGGTATGTATTGGAAGAAGCCAAGAAATCTTCAAGTAGTAAATCTGTAATTCACAGGTTGATCTTTTGTGGCCTTTGCAGTATGGAACACTTTGAATTTTTCTGAAGTTTCTGTTTATAGTTCAAATATTGCTTTTGTTTGTGGTTTTTATCATGATGACTGGTGAAGACTCTGGCCTTGAATATGCTTTCTTTAGCATAATTTTGAGTTCACGCATATAAAAATAAATCTCCTAATACTCTATTTTTGTCTTCTGATGCTCACTAATGCTGTTTATTTTTTTTTCTCTTTGTAGAAAATGTTCCAGAAGAACTAAGAGAACCGTTTTACACAGACCAGTATGACCAGGAGCACATTAAACCTCCTGTTGTTAACCTGCTGCTGTCTGCAGAGCTCTACTGTCGTGCTGGGAGCCTTATTCTCAAGAGTGATGCTGCAAAACCCCTTCTAGGTCATGATGCTGTTATACAAGCCCTGGCACAAAAAGGCCTTTATGTCACAGACCAAGAGAAGTTGGTGACTGAGAGAGATCTTCAAAAAAAGCCAATTCAGATGGTGAGTGTTTAAAGGTTGTTTTGTTTCTTCTGTTTTGCTGTGTGCTTGCAGTAACTGCATATCTTTAACGTGCATCATTATGTTGCCCTAACCCTAACAAGTATTTTTCTCAAGAATTAAATGTGATTCATTATGGGGAAGCTTATGATTATTTGGGTTTGTGTTTTCAATCTCCTTATAGCTGTGAGTGCAGGTGTATTTCCTTTGTACTAATACTTGAAAACACCTAATCATTTTACTTAATTCAAATATTAGCATTTTAAATGTAGCAGTAACAATATGACCACTTTGATTTCAGTTTTACAAGCCTGTCAGTGAACAGGTTGGAAAAATGGTTTGTAAATATTTGCCTTTTTTCCCCTCCTTATGGAAATCCTTGGTTAAGAGCTTAAAAAAAACTTCTTTGGGTACTTCAGCCTAACAATATTCAGTAGTCACCAGTTACATATTAAGTCAATGTAAAACACTCAGGACCTTTAATAATATGTCTCTGCTTTATACAACTGCTAATTAAAACATTAGTTCAATATGCGAATGATTCTATTACTAAACTCCAGAGTCATGGATTTTCTTGTTTGGAGCTGAGTTTAAAAACAAACCAACCAAACAAAAAACAAACCCAACTTGTAAAAAAAAAAAGCTATATATGGTGGTTTTGTAAAATGACAATATGGTATAAGATTCAACTGTATTTAAAGTCCTTTACTTAAAGTCCTTGACCTGTAGCTGCTGCTAGAATGGAGGCTTGTGAAAATTAATTTACCTATGTTTCTATCATCAGCTTATTAGCAATTTGTAAGCAAGTTAACAAGTGTTTGGGAGAACATGACTAGAGAGTTTCTCTTGATCAGTTGGTATCAACTGATAAGTTGCAGAGACCTTAAGGGTGGGACATCAAAGCCTGTAATTAGTAATTAATGATTTGTTCCAGTGTTGCCAAGAAAGTATTAGGCCTCTTTGTATAAACACATTTTAGAAATGGTGATAGCCATTTACATCCACTTCTGGGTTTATTTTTTTGTTTGAAAATCCTTTTCTGCTCCTAGAATGCTTAAGATCTGAAGATAGAAATATTTAATCAGTAGTAATAAAACTAGTCAAGACACTTTTTCCTTATGAATAAATTGTGATCAGTGAATACAGCTGACTTGAAATTTTTTACCAGTCTTTTTGATCTTGATATTCTTTTTTTAAAAGGAGAGTTGAGCCAAGTGACATTTGAGTAAAAGGAAAGTGAGTGGTAGTTAAATGCTTTGACTTCTACAAACATTCTGAACACTTACTCCTAAACTACCCATGACTTATTGCAAATGTCCTGCAATTTTTGTACCACTCCTAGGAAACCCAATTCTGAGCTTGAGCAGAAGGGTGGCCATGACTAAAACAATTGCTACCAAAGAAGTGCCTGTGAAACTAATCTCAGTGCTAACAGCCCAAGAGTTTTAAATTTGCCATACTGTGCTCATGTAAATTCCTGGCAGCAATGATACATTTTAATTGGGAAATCTCAACCTCTTTCCTTATGATACAATTATCAGAGCTTGCATGGAACTGCAAATCTGGCTGTTGGGGTATTGGCAGCCTTAAAATGCTCCCCTTGGTGTCACCCAGTATCTTTTTGTGGTGTTCCATATGTCACAGCTTTTGGCGATGACCAAATCCTCTGGAGGTCTGTTCCAGGTTTCTCCACCATCCACAGAGAAGGAAATGGAAGCACTAGACTGCGGATGAGAAGACATGAAATAAAACCTTATGAGCGCACTGGGCGGCCAATAGGAAGAGGTGCCTGCACAGAAGCTCTCATTCACAAGCATTTTAGTCCAGCAACAATAAACTAAGTTGCTTATACTCGATCCCGGCAGCTACGGCACCACTGGTAGGTTGATCCACAGCTTGAAGGAGCTGTGCTCAGAAGTTCAGTGAGTGGCACTAGGGAAGCAGTAGGCCATAAACTTTACTTCACCACAGATTTTTAGACCCTTAGTGAGACAATATATCAGCAAGCATCGCTCTGGGCTGGCAGAGCTGCCTTGCACAGGAGGGGTCAGAAGGACAGTGTGCTACATTTGGAAGTCACAGTAATTACTGCAACAAGAACGGCCTATTGTTTTAGCATCAGTATAAAGTATAGTGTATAGTATAAGACTAAGAGATATCTGTTGTCCTCCATATCATCTACAGGCTTCCTGGTATCTGACTTGGGGAGCTGTGGGCAAAAACAGAGCCAATACCTTTAGACAATAGAGTTGGATTTTCAGAGAGCTGTGTGGTGGCACAGCTGTACTATATAGTGATTGGCACTTCAGCAATTACCCTAAATCACAGAATCACAGAATCATTCAGGTTGGAAAAGACCCTTGGAATCATTGTGTACAACCATTAACCCTACTTGCAAGTTGACCCCTAGACCAACACCACATCCAAGCGATGCTTAAATACATTCAGGGATGGCGACTCAACCACCTCCCTGGGAAGCCTGTTCCAATATCCCACCACTCTTTCCGTGAAGAACTTCTGTGTCTAGCCTAAACCTACCTTGTTTAAGCTTGAAGCCATTCCCTCTTGTTCTGTCACTAATTACCCGAGAAAAGAGACCAGCACCAACCTCTCCACAATGTCCCTTCAGGTAGTTGTAGAGAGTGATGAGGTCTCCCCTCAGCCTCCTCTTCCTCACACTAAACAGACCTAACTCCTTCCAATGATCCTCATATGATCTATTCTCCAGTCCCTTGACCAGCTTCTTTGCCCTCCTCTGCACCAGATTCAGCACCATATCTTTCTTGTACTGAGGTGCCCAGAAATGAACACAGTACTCAAGGTGAGGCCTCACCAGTGCTGAGTACAGGGGGACACTCACCTCCCTACTTCTGCTGGTCACACTATTTCTAATACAGGCCAGGATGC
The DNA here is from genome assembly GCA_013401355.1 of Ceyx cyanopectus. Taxonomy (NCBI): domain Eukaryota; kingdom Metazoa; phylum Chordata; class Aves; order Coraciiformes; family Alcedinidae; genus Ceyx; species Ceyx cyanopectus. The sequence goes on along the minus strand of VYZU01014376.1, from coordinate 3,446 downwards.
CGTTGGCCTTCTTTGCCACCTGGGCACAATGCTGGCTCATATTCATTCACTTATCTATCAGAACCCCCCAGATCCCTCTCCTCGAGACAGCTCTCCAACCACATGTCCCCAAGCCTGTAGCGTTGCGTGGGGTTGTTGTAGCCCAGGTGCAGGACCCAGCACTTGGCCTTGTTGAAACTCNATATAAACTTAATTAGAAACAAGCAGTGTGGGTACCAAACTCCTGCAAGCCCAAGCTGCTGTTCATAGTAACATAGTAAATTTTGCTTGGCCATAGTAGCTGCTACAACTCTTAAAATTTACTCTTCTCTTACCAGTTGAACTTTTATAACTTAGCACTATTTTATATTTTTTTTCACACATCTGAAGTTGACTCCTAGTCTGGGATTTTATTTTGCCTGCTGCTTGTTTCTAATTAAGTTTATATGTAGAAAACACTTTATTCTGTGTCATGCACATAGTGGCAGTGACTTGGGATGTGTTCTGCATAGAATTTAGTGTGCCCAAAACAAATAGAGGTTATCAGTGCAAGTCGTATTAGGGTCTGATTTATTTCTGTAATTTTGTGGGATTTAATCTACAAATTCTTTTCTGAAACTCAGCTCTGACTGGTTGACTACTAANTTTTTGTGGTGTTCCATATGTCACAGATTTAGGAGTTTTACAAAGCACTATATTTTAGCCCATGGAATGATTTTATAATTATGTAGAACAGAAAGTTTCCATGTGTAATCAACCCATACGTTCCTCTAGGAGACCAGATGGTGTTAAAATGTTCAATGGAATTTTCTACATTAACAAGAAATACTATCATAGTCCTCTTTGCTAGTGGGTCTTGATTGTGGTTAGGTGAAAGATGATGGTTTTTAGAGGATATTTATTATCTGCTCAGATATACTGCATTTCTATGGCTGAAAAGGAGTGAGATGGATATTTTAGCATGGCAAATTTTCATTTTACATGGGCTTTATGATGTCTGTAGCTGCAGTCAACAGGCTTGGAACTCTTTGCACTCTAAGTTTGTAGTGATGATGGCTGTGGTGAGTAACTTTCTCTCTCTAGGAAGCACTTTGCACATTCATGTCTTCAAAAAAGTCTAGGAAATGGATGTGTTTTTATGCACTGGGATCAGGGAAGGTGGTAGTTCCCTAGTTTGTCATGATTGACTTGGCTGCATCTAATTTTAGAAGCTGCCAATTCCTGTGTTTGCATGTGTATAAAATTTAGCAACTAGAAATAGGTTAGTGAATGCCCTATATACAAATGCTATGTCCAGGAAAATATTCCACACTTGGAAGTATTTTTTTCTGTCATTCTCACAATACAGAAAAATATGGAAAGCAAGTTAAGCATAACACAAACAAAAAAATTTAACTGCTGTTATAATTTGAATTCTAATTTGGAAAAATACTGTTGCAGAAAAAGATCAAGCAGCTGAGCAGCTACCTTAGATTTACACCCATAATTATTTATTTTAAAAGTACCATAAAAATAAAGTATTCTAGGGTCACCCCCTGTAAAAGCCTGATTGCCAAAGGGCTTGAGTAGAGCTGGTTGATGTGAACCCCCCAAGAAGGGATGTAGGTGATTACTGGGACTTACTGGGACCATTGCACCACATCTGCTTTTCTGGTGTGCAGTAATTGTCAGAGCCAGGGAAACCTCAGTGGAAAGAAGGGGGGTGGTGTTAGTGCTGATTTCTCACCCACAGCCAGAATCTGGATCTCTTTCTGGAGAAGATGGCAGACAGTAGCTGGTTAATTCCTGTTGCAATCCAGATTTTTAGTCTCTGACAGACTGAATTCATTGGAAATGACAGTGTCCCCCTCATCAGTGGAGAATTTCTCCTTGATGAAGGACTCCAGCAGCTCCCCCACTTAGCTTGCAGCTACATGCTGGAGCCTCTGTATTTTCATGCTGCAGAATTTCTTCAACTCTGGAAACCAACAAAAAGTGTAGTGAACACTTCATAGAACAAAGGAAAAATATGTGGCTTCTGCCCTGTTGATTTTTTTTTTTTCTCATTTGAGGCATGATGTAACAAGTTTCCACTCCTGTGCTATTACTTGCTAGATGAGGACATGCAAAAAGAATTTGCAACTACTTGACTTGAGCCCATGATACCATCATCTGTAAATCAAAATACCACTTTCTAATACTGCCTTGTGATATTTAAGCATCTTGCACAGGAGTGTATTTCCCAGATGACAATAAGAAGTAAATACAGTGCTGAGGCAGAACCTGAGTTGAGTCTGAGTCCAATGTGCCCCAAATCCAGTCAGTGGTTTTGGGTTGGGATCATGCAAACTGGAGATGTTCCTCTGTTTTAATCATTATTGCTGCAATACTAGACCCATTTCTTCACACAAAGGCCTAGTAAGGTTTTCATTTTTCAAGATGAAAAGAAAATTGATCCAATATTTTGTCTGCCTGTGTCAGATGCACCATCAGACTTCAGTGACCATTCCACTAACATCTGTTTGCCAGAGTGAAGCAGTGTGGGTACCAAACTCCTGCAAGCCCAAGCTGCTGTTCATAGTAACATAGTAAATTTTGCTTGGCCATAGTAGCTGCTACAACTCTTAAAATTTACTCTTCTCTTACCAGTTGAACTTTTATAACTTAGCACTATTTTATATTTTTTTTCATCTTG
>VYZU01014363.1:18076-30308 GCA_013401355.1 Ceyx cyanopectus | reverse complement strand
ATGCTTCGATTCACTAATGCAAGAGGGTTATAGGTTAAATCCATGTCTAGCTTAAGATTTATTCACTCAATTACATTTCTCCCAAAAGGGTTTCATCACTATCCAAGGTAGCTCATGAATGTACCCAGTCTATTGTTTTAGCTTGAATACACTTGCAGGACTTTTGGATCCCAGCAGCAATAAATTCTAAGACCATATTTTTTCCTTGAAAGATAATCAAGGTTAGAGGGCTTCCTTTTATATAACTGTGAGTATGGAGCAACACACGTGCCCCTGCACGTGCATACACTGATAAGAATTGCATCAGTGTTGTCACAACAACACTGCAAATTTACCAGTAATTACAAGAAAAATAATTAACCCCTCCCCTCAATAATAACAAAGTTTATTAAATCTTCTGCTAAGGAATATTTATTTTTAGTGAATGGTCATGAACAGTATTGTGAAGTTAGCAAAGTCTGAATTTCTGTATATCTACATGTATTCAAGAATGAGTCCTCCTGGTTTTCTAGCTCAACACACATAGGTGTCAACTTGAGTGCTAAAAAGCTATGACACAGATTTCAGTTGTCATCTGCAACATGTTTTTTCTTTTGGCTTTTTAAGGTCCATGATATCTGGAACCAGTAGCAGAGATTTTAATGTTCTTAGCTGTTGATCATCCCATTTAAAATAACCCTTCAAAGAAGTCAAATGTGATGCTGTTTTTCCATCTTGTTTTGATTTTTATGTGTGTTTTTGGGTTTTGGCTGTCTGTTGGTTTTTTTTCTGGTTTTATTCTGCAAAAAATCTCGAATATAAAATGTCAACTTTATCACTCTTGAAGGTGTAATCTATGGGTCTCTTCCCACAAGTTGTGGAGTGTTTTGTTTCAGCAGAGCAGGGTGTGCCATCCTGTGCATGGCAACATCCCACACGTGTGATTAGTCCCCTGCTCACCTTGAGAATCTTTCCCTCACCTGATTTTTTTTTTTTGGTAGCTTTACTGTGAAGGGTGTCAGGAGGTCATAAACAAGTTTGTAAGTATTGCTCCTTGCCTGTTGTAATTTGCTGTAGTGAGGTTGCAGTGGTTCACAGCCATAATGAATTTCCTATTCAGAATCTTTCCCAGAATATAGAAGACAATAGGTGTCTATTCTCCCCTATGGGCTGACCCTCTGACAACTGCATTTCCTGGTCTCCTGGGTCAGGTTTCTACCTCCTAGGAGCTAGATAATGAGAAAAAAACAAAATCCATGGCAGCTACTGCATTTTTGGGGGCTCAGATTTTCTGCATAGCAGCTCTACAGGACGAGGATGCAGTGCAAGATTATAGGAAATTATGGTTATTGGTATACTTTTTAATTACTTTTGATTTCTTGAGGTTTGCTTCCAGGCAGCACAAATTGCAAAATGGAAAGGTTATTTAACATGCATCCTCTGGGGTGAACTTTCTAGTCAGTAGCAGTTTTAATTTATATCAGAATTAACTAATGGGACACTTTAAACAGCATTACTTACTTTTCAGTTTATAATTTCCATGTCTATTTTGTTTTGAACAGGATAATCCTCAGACAATATGGGAAGGATTGCAGCAAGTTATAAAATACTTGTCTTGGCTGCCTCTCACATATGCAGTGATGATTTCTGAGTTTGATTAACAGTTTCTATTCAATTAATAAAGCAATGGGATTTATATGGAGGTTTTGTGATGCCATGGGTTTTAAGTTAAGTTCCCTCTAAGCTGCTTCCATTTTATGATTCTAAAAATGCCACTTGTGAGCTCCTTAAAATGCTTTTATTGTTCCTTGTTCCCTAATGTGTTTGTCACAGATTGCAACTATATTCTGTTTTAAGGCAAGTCAAGAGTGTCCCTCAACAGTAATTTATGCCTTGTTGCATCCATCATGTGTAGAACAGTTCCTCCCTCAGCTGCCAGCAGCACTGGAAGCACAGTTGTCAGGATTTAAAGTGAATGAAGAACTACTTGACAGACAGAAATTATGTTTCCCATAAGAGCAAACATCCATTCATAGTTTCTGGGAAATCTTGGGGCCGTTTGAACCAAAACATGAACATGGCTCAGTTGGAACATGCCAAGAACCCGTTGGGCAGCTCAACAAACAAGCAGAAAAGAGCATTTCTGCAATCATGGTTACCAGGATGGTTCCACTAACCATTCTTTCTAGTTCTCAACAGTTCAGATAGAATGATTTGCCAACATATGAGAGTTCTGCAGTTTTCAGGAGCTCATGTGCCTAGTATAAAAATAATAGAATGCACGGGTTGGAAGAGACCTCTAAAGGCATCTAATCCAATCCCTGTGCAATAAGCAGGGACATCCTCAACTAAGTCAGGTTGCTCAGAGTCCCATGAAGCCTGACCTTGAATTTCTCCAGGGATGAGGCCTGCAGCACTTCCCTGGGGTCTCCAGCACCTCTGCTCTTCATATTATTGTCACTGCCCTTCAGACTGGTAAGAGGTTTTGGCAATTTTGTGTGAAATGCTTCGGTGTTTTTCTTAAAAAAACAAAATCAGAGCTATGCTCCTGAGCTGGGCCATCACACCACATCAGAAACAAATGGCAACTGAATGGTAGCCAGCAGTCTTCCATTCACTCCTGTGGCTTTTGCCCAGAGCATGGGGAAGTAAAAACTGCTGTTGAGGATTTGTCTAATTTGCCTGTGATACCTTTGCCATGTAAAGTAAAAGCCAGTTGAAATGCATTAATAGATTTATGTAAGCCCTCTGTATTTTGAAACCAGACTAAGGTAATTTCAGACTAACATCTTCATCTAAAGCCATTTCCAGACAAAACCAGAGTACTTGAAAAGCAACCCTTGATGAAATAAGACCTATTTATGTATGAGTGTCCCTGTCACCATAGTAACTGAGGCCCAGATTCACAAAATCATCTAATTCCCCCTTAAGCACCTGAATACCTCTGAAGTTCTGGGCCTAAAGTGTTTCCCAAGTAAATGTGAACTCACTGTGCAGGCCTTTCATGAATTGAAAGCAATTATCCCTTCCTCATCTTTATTTTTTTTTTCCCCTTGAGCAAGAAAGCTTTGGCTAGGGGTGCAATGATTTTTTGTAATCAGGCCACCAGTCATAATGTGGAAATATGTTGAAGAGGTGGATCAGAAAGGTTATGCTGGTATGCTCAGTTTCTGAGCTTCTAGATATATATATTCTTCCTACTATAGGCTCCTGTTGAAGTGAATGTATTTTGTCTATATCTGTCTCCTTTCACCTTGTATTTTGCAATTTTTCCAGAGGAACGGGTTCGTATTGAAGAGTTGGCAGTACATATGTGATCACTGATACAGCTATCTTCATTTTCATTGATGTGTTTCAAGATTATGATAAAAGCTTTGCTTCAGAGTAGAAATTGGATTAGGATCCATCAGATGGATCTCAGCATTGGGAAAGTGCCTGCCAAGAGGCATATCCTCCTGAGGAGGCAGGCAGCTCTACCCTTCACAGCCTGTAGACTCTGGTGTATCCATTGTCTGATCATCATAAATAACAGCAATTTGACTGTGGATGTGTCAGATGTGCAAGGCTTTAAACTTCAGAAGTTTGGAAGATTGCTGGCCCTGTGGGAGTGCTGGGGACTGGGACACCTTGTCAGTCACAGCTGCTGGGCTTTGATCCCCAACACAGCTCAGGAATGCACTTGGTGTAGAGAAGCCCCCAGTACCCAGGAGTTCCCCAGGCTCCTCTACACAGCTGCTTGCTGCTGCCTCTCAGACCTGCCTTAGTTCCAGGCAATGCCACCCCACAGTAACAATGCAAACACTTGAGAAGAAGGTGGGTGTTAGCCAAACTTATTTGGTATTGATGACAAATCTGTTTTGTGAATGGATTGTAAACAGTTAGGGGTTGTCTATTCTCTGACTAGGGTCACAGTGTTTGGAAAATGACATACTGTTTCAGTAATTCCATTTATTTATTTTTTTTAACTGCTTGCAAAATCACTACTATAAAAAAAACCAAACCAAACTCACACGCAGAAAAAAAACCCTAATTGATTTCATTCTATGATTCTATGATATCTGGAGCTGACTCTTAAAAAATGAAGATTAAAATGCTGTTACCCAGAACTAGGTGCAGCCCCTGTCTGTACTTCTCACTTGCAGTAGCGAGGGATTAAATTGATAATTATGAAAAGTGCTACACTCTAATTACTCTTTTTTTTTTAATCTAAATCAAAATACTTTGTTTAGGTTTTGTTTGTTGTTTTTATTGTCATTCATACAAAACCTATTCCTTTAACAACAGGATGTTAAATCTCTTCAGTTCTGTAGAGCAGAAAACAGCGTGGTGAAATATCTGAGGCTCAAACTAAGTATCTTTCAATAACAGTCCAATGGGATTTGTGCTTCTGGGTAGCATAATAGTGGAAAAAATTTATAATAAGAAATAATTTTTATATAAGTGTGCAGCTCAAAAGTAGCCTTTATAAAGTACTACCTAAGCTTGTACTGCTGAATAGATAACTATGGTTCTGTCTTCAAATCTGAATCTCTTGTTACAATGGCAATACTTAAACATTTGAAAGGGCTCTTTTTTAGCTAGATCATCTATTGGCTAAAAAATCATACTGGCAATATTTATGAAAGCTGAAATACGATCTAAATTAAAATGTGAATACAAATATAAACCATTAAAATCACTAATTCCTTGCCATATTTTCATCTTGTCAACTATAAATCAAAATGTTTGCACCAGTTGGAATTAAAGTGTGAAAGGACTCAAACCTGATGATGCAAGTAGCTGTTCATCTTTTTACATGTGTTTGTAAAAAACTGATATAAAATGTATTTTAGAAGTATTTAAAGCCTAGTTTCATGAAAAAAAAAAGACATGTAAATCAACTGATTTTGGGAGACTGTCATGGAAATGGTATAGTATGGACATCTGTACCTTGGTGAGAGTGCTGCTGCTGATTTGCTGAGAGCCCCAAATGAAGAGCTGGTGGCAGGAGGAACACAGGGTTTCTTGCATGAGGTAATGGCAGCCAGGCAGAAGATTTGGAGGGCTTTCATCTAACTTTGGGTAACACTGTGTACCTAAGGTAGCTGAGCAAATTATAGCCTTTACCTTCCCAGAGCAGCCAGTGGCAGTGTGGACTGTCCAGTTCTAACTAAACTGTTACCACAGGCTGTTGGATTAGTTAACTTAGATAATACAACCACTTGCTCAAAATAATTTCCTTGATTATAGATATCTTTAAATTTAAAACCCATTATTATTTACGTGTGCATTCAATGTACAGAATGAGACAGCAAACTTGATTGAAAATTAATTGACATTCCCTACCAGTGTTTATTTCAGAGTAATAAGGCATTTTGGCTCAACCACAGTCATAAAGCTACAGAGCTCTCGTGGCAGCTTTTGAAGAGGATTAAACACCAGATATCAGAGAGGTCTCAGAATAAATGGCTTCTCCCTGGACAGGCTTCTTGGCCATGTGATGTTGACCTCCTTGTTTTTTGATCTGGGTGCTCTTGGGAGGTGAGAGGAGGGAGAGAATAGGTGGCTGGTGAGTCTTTGATGTCCTGCAGAGATGGAGCATGCAGATTCCTCTCCCACCTTGCCAGCCTGAAAGCAAGGTGCTGGGGCAAGCTTCTCAGACCTCTGCCATTGTTGCCACGATGGCACAGCTATATCAGCATGTTTAATGAAACTGTCCTCATAGTCCTTCCAAAGAGTCCTTTGAAATGTGGACATTTGTAATACTATAAAATACCACTGCTGTTTGCTGCTGTGAGCTATGGTAGATAAAGCTATCAGTTTTCTACTGCAAGTCTTTAGTCCTGCTGCCAACAACGACCTTATATATGTCTATAAATCTTCTAGGAGTGGAATAAAGGCAAAATGCTTTTCACTGTAATGGGGTATGTCTTACATGAAGACAGAGAGCATTAGGAATTCTGTGTGTAATAGCTGGTGCTTCCCAATATTCATGTCAAAACAGGGGATGTAGTACTGTGGGCTGAAGAAGTCATTCAGACATATTGCAGTTTTCTATGGCTAAGAACACTGATTTTTTTCATAGCAGTGCTGATCTGATTCAAGAGTCTGTGGTATTAGTTTTATAAACCTTATTCTGAATGCTCTCAGCTCTTCTGCTCTGCATATCAGAAATCATTCTGGAGAAGGAAGTTCCCTTAACTCTATTAACTGCTATTGCTTTATTTCTTTTTTTTTCTCTCTTTTTTTTTTTTTTTGTTAGAAATACTTCAGTCAAAATGTAAGTCAGAGTTTGAAAATTCTACCTCTTTTGCAAGTACAGGACTTCTAACAATTTTATGAGGCATTTAGAGACCGACCCAAAATGCAAATGGAAATCTAATGAGACTCACAAAAGAACCTATTTCCTATTGTAGTCAATTAGAAATTAAACTTGGTTGTTTCTCTAGATTTAGGACCTTAAATGCCTTATGAAAAAGAAAAAAAAAGGCTTTAATTCGTTTGGGCACTTTTGACAATTTTACCCTAAAGCTTGATTTTTTTTCATGTGACAGTCAGTTTCTAGTACTGAACTGAATAGGTAAATGCATTGGTGTCATGTCACAGATTTTATTTCAGAACTGTTGAGCTGTTTCTGAATTTAAAGGATTTAAAACTAAATATTGTTAAAATACTACCAACGTGCATCAGCGTCCTCTGTCATTTAGAATTAAACATAGAGCTGTCACTATTTGTGAGCCTAAACAACTCAAAATGATATTTATTGTTACATAATGTTGTGAAAATGTTAAATAAAAGTGCTCACTGGCTCCAATATTCATGGTTGGGGAACAGCATCCCAGTATGAAATCCCCAGCCATCATTCCTGCATCCTGGCTATTGTCATCTGACAGTGCCTTTTGGTGAAATTCAGTGATGCAGGTATGGAGCTCAGGTCCTATGGCAAACTGCAGGTTCTTGTTCCTGAGCAACATTTGGCACTTGGCCTATCTGTGTCTCACCTCCCACTCAGCCTGTGTGGCACAAAGAGGCTGCTGGGGAGGAGAGCAGAGAGAGCACAGAGAGAAGAGGAGCAGGCTTGGCAAGAGTCTTCAGTATAGTTTTGTTGCTGCCCTTGTGAGTTTGCTCTTCTGTGTTAAGGAATTTCTCATCATCTAACCTTTTAAAAACTCAAAAACTTCTCTGACCAGAGTCTGTAAAAATGATGTCCGAGCTGTGAGTGCTTGCAGCAGCTGTCCCCTGGCACATCTAATTCAGAAAGGTCCTTACAAATTCTTTCAAACCATTTTCAGCTTAAATTCATTACCTGCTGAAGGTCTTCATAAAAGTGGAAATTCTTTCTTCATTTCCAGAAGACATAAAATACATACCAGCAGATTTCAAAAATTTAAGTTCTGAGGAAACTCGAGTCTCATTTGGACTTAGGAATCCATCTCTGGTATCCTGTACTTCCCAGTACAAAAAGACTTTCCTTCAACTGAAAAAAAGTATTAATAGTATAATTTCAGTGCACCTTTGCAAGGTGTTTTTTAGTCCTAATAATCAAAGACATTGCAATTGTTTCTTCTCCAGTGTTTCAGAATCACAGAATCACAGAAATTAGGGGCTGGAAGGGACCTAGAAGATCATCTAGTCCAACCCCCCTGCCTGAGCAGGATCATCTAGACCAAGTTTAATCTTTGACCACTCCAAATACTTTGTAAACTAAAAAAAACCAAAGGCTTTGCAACTAAAACTGGTCTCTCTTAAGGACAGTGCACTTTTAATTCTATACAGGCTTCATTCTGATCCCACTGAGGGAGCAGACTGGCCACTCTATTCAGAGCTAGGCAGAATTGGCTTCTACCCTTAAAAACACAGCCATGTTCACTGTGGTATTGGAAAGAATCTCTCCTGGGCAAAATAATTCAGGTTATACTTGTTGAAGTTTATTGTGCTACTTGGAAAAACCTGTCTACTATTCATAATCAGTGTAAGAGCAGAATAATTTATGATGAGGAAAAACTAATCACATAGCAATAAACCAGAAAAAAATCAGAAAATAACTGGATTTCTTTTTGGTTTTCATTTTTTTCAGGATATTGCAACACTTTCACACTACTGCTGAAGATTACACCGTAATTTTCACATCTGGATGTACAGCTGCACTTAAGCTGGTAGCAGAAGCATTCCCTTGGATACCTGAAGGCACAAAGCAACCCAGCAGTCGATTTTGTTACCTAACTGACAGCCACACCTCTGTGGTGGGTATGAGAGGGATAACTGCCTCAATGGATGTCTTGTCTGTTCCAATAAAACCAAAAGAAATCTTGTTAGCAGGAAAAAACAGCCCACCTGCTGAAGAACAAAGCTGCACAACACCTCATCTTTTCTCTTATCCAGCTCAGAGCAATTTTTCTGGTACCAAATATCCCCTTTCATGGATACAGGACATAAAATCTGGAAAACTATGCCCCATCAAAATACCAGGGAAGTGGTTTGTTCTGCTAGATGCAGCTTCATATGTGAGCAGTTCTCCATTAGACTTGGGAGCTCACCCAGCTGACTTTATCCCCATCTCGTTCTATAAAATCTTTGGATTCCCAACTGGAGTGGGAGCATTGTTGGTAAATAACAGGATTGCCCCCCTTTTGAGGAAAAGCTATTTTGGAGGTGGAACTGCAGCTGCCTACCTTGCAGGAGAGGATTTTTATTTCCCAAGGAAATCTATAGCAGAAAGGTAAGGCTTTGGTTAACACAACAGGGGGGTTTGGCTGATACTGTTTGCATTAGATAAATGTCTTAAGGTTGATATATGCACTGGACTATGAAACCTGTGCTTGATGTGCTTGGAAAGGTATTTCACATCTAACTTTTCTCAAATTTGTCACAACTGGTAAAAATAGAAGTTTCTTTCAGTGCCATAAAGGTCATGCATTTATTAATTTATATTTACAGTACTTCAGTGGAACCTTGATTCATTTGTGAAGCTCTGCACCTAGAGCAGCAGGGCCATGGTTGTCCATGCAGTTTAATGACTATCAATAAAATTGGAAAGGAAGGTTAAATTACCTAGGACAAATATTTTCTCTTAGGTAACTTTTTTCCCTGACTGTGATCTGGAGAAGCTGTGAAGCTCTCCTACTTAAAAAAAGAGGAGGTTAAACATACATACATAAAGAAATGCAAAGGAATGGGTAAGCTTCCCCACACCCTTAACATATTGAAACACCACTCCTGGTGATGTCTGGTCTCTCTGCCTCTCCCTCACATAAGCAACAGCTTACATAAATGGAAATGCAGGAAATGCTTCAGATGAGCATTTAATAGTAAATTATAGTCCTTGGGAGAGGCTAGAGGTGAAAAAAAGCCATTTATGCCTTGCATTTGTTTATGGGTGTGTATGCAGCAGCACAATGTCCTGTACCTGCCATGATGTAAATGCCTGACACTGTACACTTAATAATGCAGGATGGTGCTTCAAATCTGTACCTCTTCTAGGTGTTAGCTCTAAGTGATGCTCTAGGTTTGGTTGTGGACTGGCAAAGGCCTCATTACCCTGGCTCTTTTGTGATATGAAGCCATTCATTATTTCTGAAACAGAAATTGGTATGGTGAACGTCCAGTTAATCTTTTATTTTAGAAATAACAACAGGTAAGCATTGACATCCTGTTCTCTGATTTTGCTTTTTTAAACCAAAAACACATTGGAGTGCAGTTTACTGAGAGTCAGGATGAAAGGACATAAAAATCATGGGATCCTAAGGTGCTCCTGCATCACCTGCAAGCCAAGAAGATAACCTGCTGTAATTTGACTTGGTCAGGCTCTGATCTCAGAATGGCTGTTTTAGAGGTCATTAACACACAACTCCTAAGATTGCAGTGAACAGAAATACCTGAAATGTGGTTTAGATATCAATTCTGCTTTATTTATTAATTTATTTTACTAGGAGGGGAAGGGTATGTAGAAAGCTTGAGGGGCCCTCTAACTCTGGTAGCTTTTTCAGGAGTTTTCAGAGGTAATTATAAACCTTGCAGGTATTTGAGACTCCCACTGCTTCCAATGTCTTTTTTTTTTAGTGGATCAGAAGAAAGGCCTGCTTTAACCTTTTTTCTACTAAAGAGTTGTAAACAAAGGAATTTGCCCAATTTGATTTCTAAGGCTGGATACAGAGTGTCTCATCTTGGTGTGAGGGAGCCTAAGAGAAATAATTAAATCTGACAGCTAGATACCCAGGCACGTTAGACTGGTTCACAATAGATACCAAAGCACCACAGAGACACTCTGAGCCATTGTACATAGGTAAATATTTACATTTGTCATCATCTAATCAATCCTTTGGTTACTAATTTCAAACCCAATATTTAAAAGTTCATGTTTAGAGCATTATTGATGCTGTCTGCAATTCATAGTGCCCTGGGGAGACTTAAAGTCCTACCTGGAGAAAAGGCTGGTTTCTTAAGGTGGCTTTTTAAAATACCCATTGTTTACAGTGCTGGATTAACATTGGTGTTGAATATACTGAAACATATAATTGTAGGTGGTAATTCATAGCTAAAATGGAACTCTAACAATTACTGCTGGAAAAGTGGGTTAGAATATGTGTGTCTGAATACAGTTAGAATGCATTCCATGTCTATGCATAATCGAAGTGCAGTGTGCTAAGGAAATAGCTTTTTCTAAGTCAAGGTGAAACTTGAGTGGAGATGTGTACTGAGAGGGTGTTTATTCATCTTTCCTTCCCATAGCTGTCAAAATAGTTACCTTTTGTCTTAATTGATACAGCTTTTGCTAGTGCTCTTTGTACTTTATTTTGTTGTCTGGCTATATTGCAGTCTCTTTTACATTCCTTTAATACCTTTAAATCATTTCCACATTTTCCCCTTTCATGGCAGTAGCCAGTCTTTCTATCTCAACTATTAAAATCATGTTTATTGTGTTTTCATCCTTGCATCAAACAGCTTGACAAATTATTATTATCATTCACAAATCTAGCCTCATTTCCCATAGTTTTTTTTTTCTGCACAGCATGAGATAATAAAATAATATGATTATGTATAGCAAAAATTCAGAGATAAAATATTCATCATCTGCCCTATTTTTCTTTTGTATCTGGGAGTGCTATTCAAAATCTGATCATCCTGGAATTTATGACTAAGGGAAAAGAAGCTGTTGTGTTATCTGTAAATTGGATATCTGTATTGTAGTCTACCAGTGTGAATTATCTAGTGCATTAGCTGTTGTGTGTTTTTCATTTCCAAATGCATTTTCAAAAGCTTTGGAAATCCAGATGGCAGGACTTTGTCCCTGACAAGTTTTTAGTGGCTCTTGCCTCTGCTGCTTAAATAATTTGTCAGCACTAAAAGCAGCATCCACACTTTTGTCATCCACATTGTATTGTGCTTAACCAGAGCAAGTTTCTTTATTCTTGATACTGCAGCTTTTTATTTTTGAGGTGATTCAGTGGCTGATATATATGATCTGCAGGTAAAAGGTCAGATCCTTTAATTAATGACATTTTCTGCAGAACTTAAAGGTCTACCTGTGTATTATGGTGGAGAACTATGCTTAAAGATCACCAGGACAACTCCCCCCATGCCTAATCAGGTACGTGTATAGTGACATGGTTTGGATCCTAAGTTGCATGCTGAATTTGTGCATGGTGAGGGGAAAGGAAGGAGTGGAAAGGTAGGGATGGAGCTGTTGCTTGTATCCCCAAGAGCTGGAGGCAACAAGAAGCTGAGTATTGGATATGGAGTTGCTTAAGGATCCCTTGTCAAAAACCTGGTCTTCTGTTTGAATTTCTTTCTTTAGCATTATTTCACATTTCTGTCAGCATAGAAAGAATATACTGACGCATACTAGTTTATTCCATAGAAACTCTTCATAGTGCTGAGAAATTACCTGAGGACTAGACTGTGTTTAGAAGAGCATAATCCATATAAACATGCTCACCTCGTTGACCTGTGTCCATTGACTCCATACTCCAAGGGTGTGTCCATCTGCCTGTGCTTACTTTAAGGTGGTAAATGGGCTTAAATATCACCCTGATGAATGCATTTCACAGAATCACGGCATGTTAGGGGTTGGAAGGGACCTAGAAGATCATCTAGTCCAACCCCCCTGCCTGAGCAGGATCACCTAGACCAAGTCTCTCAGGAACAGATCCAGGCGGGTCTTAAGTGTCTCCAGAGATGGAGACTCCACAACCCCCCTGGGCAGCCTGTTCCAGAGCTCTGGCACCCTCACTGGGAAAAAGTTTTTCCTTGTGTTGAGCCTAAACCTCTTGTGCTC
>VYZU01014363.1:6502-17697 GCA_013401355.1 Ceyx cyanopectus | reverse complement strand
CAGCAAACTTGCTGAGGGTGCTCTCTACCCCCTCATCCAGGTCATTGATGAATAGATTGAATAATATTGGCCCCAGCACTGACCCTTGGGGGACTCCACTAGTCACAGGCCTCCAGCCAGACTCTGCTCCACTGACCACAACTCTCTGAGATCTATTCTTCAACCACTTCCAATCCACCTTATTACACCGTAACTAAACCCACACTTCCCAAGCTTGGCTGTGAGAATCCCATGGGAGACAGTATCAAAAGCCTTGCTGAAGTCAAGGTATATCACATCCACTGCCCTCCCCTCATCTATCCAACTCCTTATATCTTCATAAAAGGCTATCAGATCAGTCAAGCATGATTTCCCCTTACAGACTCCATGCTGACTACTTGTGAGAAGCCTCCTTTCCTCCAGATGCTTAGAGATGGCAGCAAGGACAAGTTGTTCCATCACCTTTTTTTTTCTGGGTTATACAAAACTCTAGTTCAGTGCTTCCTGCAGAAGTTCAGATACTCCCAGAGTCCAAAGTCAGCCAAAAACACCAGGCTCTTCCAGCAGAGATTTAGGAAAAAGAAGTTATCTCTTCTCCCTCTACAACTGAAGTGCCTTCGGTTGTGTTTTCATCCTTAGTGCTTCCTATTGCACGATTGGGAAATCCCCCTCTGAAGTGGGTGATAAGCAGGGCTTAGAGCTGTGAGTGGTGGGGATGAGCCCTAAAGACAGGCATCGTGGGGGTTACTGTGGGAGTGTTGGGGTCCATTACAGCATGCAGTTGGCAGTGTGCAGATTCCCAGACTTCTTCAAATCAAGCCAGATCAGGTTTTGCAATGCAGCGTAGCTGCTGAGCCACAAGCATCCCTGGCAGGCAATTTGTGTGTTTAGAAGATGCTGCCACACACCTAGCACAAAGTCTTCTGTCAACCACTTGGAGCATCCATCCATATTGTTAAGCTCCTCTATCTCACTATATTGACTTTTGCATTTTTCTTAGAAAATAAAGTGTTTTGAGATTATAGCAAGAAATAAATGAATTGTATTATATACCAGGATTGACTTGATTGTGCTTTTGATCAGAGTACAAATTCTGCATGGACCAGGATGTATTTTTGAAGTCATTGTGGCTAGCAATTTCTCATGGCATGGTCTTACTGTAGCTCCTGATAGGTCCTGAGTCCTGATACTCAAATTTAGAATCAAGACTTTTACCTACATCTGCTTTGAGAGGCTTTGTGATTTTCTAGCACCAGCAATTAGAATTTTACAACTTTTTTTTTTTCCTAGTGATGATTTTATTGTACACTTGTTATTGTGCTTTGTAGATTTCACATTTGTGATTGATCAATGTGTTTGATATGTGAGAAAAAACAATAATATCTTGTTTGGCATAAAAATAACTCTTGTTTTTTCTTTACCATTTGTACTGTGTCCTTAGAGTATCTTGATATTGACCTGTAAAGAGTGAGCCTGGCTTTTTGACCAGGCAGTATTTACAACTCCTGTTCAGATAATGTTAAGGGATTGATTTACTTCAAAGTGCAGGAATTAAAGCTTTTGTGCTCTCTTTTTACCTCAAGCAGTTCTTAGGAACAGGAATTGCCTTAAATACTCCATGGTATAGTGTGTAATTAGCATAATGCTCTTCGTTTGAATCCTGAAGTCTTAGAGACAAAATAATGAGCTAAGGTAGACATATGGAAGAAATGTAACTAGTATCAGGAGGTCAATTTAGATATTTAACATTATTTTAACCTAGTTTTTATGTGCTCTGAATCCTCCAGCATGTCTGTGTGTGTGTTTTAAATACTTCCACAGCGATGCTGAAATTGCTCCAAGTTGGCTACTGAAAATTTATTGGCTCCTTTGGAGTGAGTTTAATCTTGGTCTACAGAATGCAGATCCTTGTGTGGATTTGGGTTATTCCTTGCAGTGGGCAGAGGGAGACATGTTGGAGTGCCTGACAATTAAAATTACTGGCTGACACAATTCAAATTTAGTTCTTCCAAAATGGAGTGAGGGTAGGTAATTTCCTTTCACATTTTTTCTTTAATGCAAATAATCATTTTACAATGAAAACCTGTACTCCTTTAATAGAAATTGATGCTAAGGTTATGTCAGGAATTGCCTGACCACAAATGACAAAGCACCTCCTCTACTATAACATACTAATGCACTGTAGTGTCAGGTGAGTTGATGTGAACCACTCCTGCCTAAGTGTATTTGCCCTTTTCAGGAAGAAAGTGCTAAAAATCAGTCACTTTCAGCCTGTTGTGCAGAGATCCTTCAAGATCCATGAACTCACCATCAAGGATCCACAAAAGGAGACCTTCATGTGTCATGCAGCAGCCAAATATCAAGTGATGTTTCATAAGAGATCTTCACCTTTATTTTTTTCTTTTTTTTTATTTTATTTTATTTTATATTTTATTTTTTTATTTTATTTTAATTTAATTTAATTTATTTTAATTTTTTTTTTTTTATTTTATTTTATTTCATTTTATTTTATTTTCCTAGTCCAGTCCCTTCCACTCTGAATCATGCTTCTAAAATCTTCCTGAAAGGGATTCTTGATCCAACTTGCTCTTGTCAGTATCGTCAGAGAAAAATCTTATCATTTAAGAGGATATTTTTTGCAGTCTAAATAAAGTCAGAATGAAGAGTATAAGCTGAGATGCCCATAAAGGTTTGAATATTAATAGCAGAAGACTCACAAAAAAATCTGAAATTTAATGACTTAGATTATGTGACTTCTTATGTGATACCCATATTATTTCATATTTTATTTAAAGCTAAACTACAGAGAGCTACTTTAAAAAAAAAAAGTTTAGTTATCACTAGCTTCCTGTTGGGGAAAAAAATAAATATATATATGTATATATATGAACAGAGTAGTTTAAATGTTTAGATGATACCACTCAGGCTAGTATTTGAAGATTACAAGTACAAGCACAGGATTGTGTGTGTTGTTTTTGTTTTTTCCATCTTCTTACTAGTCAAATATATGCAAGAGTGCATCTGGCAGTTGTGCTCTTGGGAACCCGTGAAAGAAACATCTACAGGCTTCCTAAACATACTTAATTCAGTAGAAAAAAGGAAAATATTGATGCTCTTGAGGGGAAAAAAAAAAAAAAAAGTGTTTTTACAGTCTCTTTGACTTTCACATATAACCAACGGTTTCCAAAACAGGAAATACTCAGATTTGATTAAACACTTGGCTGTCACATTTCAGTCTGTTCATGTTCAATTAAAAAATTCAGAGGGATTCTCTAGCATTATAATAATCTACTTTTTCCATATCTAGGCATTTATATTATCAAATAACATCTGCTATGGCTTAATAACTGTGTCAAATGATTGTAATAGCTTTATATTTGGTGAATTATATGATAAAAAGTTTGAGAGTTATAGCAGGGAAAGTAGTTCTGATGAAAGGATTGTATCTCCTATTTCATACTTTATGGCAGACATTTTGCAGTTATGTTTTCAGGTAGTTCTCTGAAGTAGACCTTTTATTTTATTTTATTGATTGCTGCTGATGCCAACAGTTTGTTAAGTTCAGTGTATAGATTGAATGGATTTTCTTCATAACATCCACTCATAAAAGGTGGCTAGTATGAATCTAACTCTTCTTATCACTGAATTTGGCCTAAATTTGAGGTTTCTTTGTTGATCTTGTTAGCTACACTAATACATGACCAGTTTTAATGAGAAAAATGGCACAATGCTTTTATCAGTGACAGATTTAGCACTGTCTGTCCTCTTGGGCAAAACAGAAAATTAATGCTAAGTGACAGTAACCCAGTTAACCCTTCCTACAAATAAATTCCTTAAGTTTTCCTGCTGTCACCACAGAAATGAAGGCAGCTGCTTTGAAGTCCACATCAGTATTAAAGGAGGATGTTGTTTATGTCAGATGATGTTTGTCTTGCTTGTTGTGTGTATATATATATATATTTCCTTTATTTCCTCATAATGGGTTAGTTTAGAAGGACTGTATCAAAATAAAGAGGCAGAGTCAGTGTTAGCCTTAATTTTTCTGATTTTGTCTTCAGAAAGATAAATCCTGCATGAACTTTTATCAAATTAAGGCATGTGTAGGCACATAAAACATCTAAACCTTCATTGTGGAATACCCATTTGTGCACACCAAGTTATCTCTAATCATCTTTTACTGATAACAATTTGTAACAATTTTAGTGTCATCTTCACTACTCTGTTCTAGTAGAGTTCAAATGATACCTCTGTGACAGAAATCTTTCAAAATAAGGTTTTACGAATCAGATGTTTAAAACTGAGACTGTTCTTTCTTTTAAAGAAATAGATTTCTTGCTGATTTGACTGCCAGCATAATTTAGAAAGCACCAGTAATGCAGTGAGACATTAGCATTTTGGGTTCAGTGGTCTGAATATTAGAGTTTGGCTTGTATAAGAAAATAAAGATGCTGTATGTTGCTTGGTGACCTCATTGCCCTCTGCAGCTTCCTGAGGAGGGGGAAAAGGAGGTGCTGAGTTCTCCCTGGGGATCCAGTGACAGGACATGTGGAAATCATAGAATCAGGGAGCTTGTATTGTAACTTGTAATTTGCATTTTGTTTGTTTTAATATTTAGTCATATTTTTCATGGTAATTTCATACTGAACTTGCTGTAGTATTTGCATGTTCAAAGTATTTTTTTTTCCTTTTTCTCTCTCCATAACTTTCAAGATATCAAACTTTTTTTTTCTTTTTTACTTACTTTAGTATGACCCTTTGTTAGCACAACACATGTAGCCCCAGAGAAGTTGTGCTCTGTTGTGCTAAAAACCTAGGAACTGCATTTGCAGTCTTTCAAAAACATGACACAGTAAATGAGAATAATAAAATGAGACTAGCAGTAAATGAGAATAGCATAAGTTCTTCAGGAGAGTGACACAACTGCTGTGTTGGACTCAACAGGAGACCTTTGATTATGTTCTATATGTCAAATTTAATAATTTAAATAAACTTTAAAAATACATGAATTCTCAATTGATTCTCTATCTAGACATTTCTAGTTGATTTTCCTGGGCAGATTTCTCCAGAATTCAAGATGAGCAGGAAACCCACCTCTCTAATTCTTCATAAGAATTGCATTATTTGCATTTAATGTGTGTGATGATTAAATTAGATCAACATAAAAATTAAGAATAAAAATAAAAACCAGGACCATGCACTAAAGGTGACATTTTTCCAAAGAACTGGATTTTTTTTTTTTAATATGTGAATATATACAAGGACACATAAGCAAGAAACTGTAGTTGATTTACCAGTAGAGAGATAACAATGGAAAAATTCCTCCCTGCAAGGTTTGAGACATGGAAGTGAACATAACAGGTTCACCTGGCTGTATTCTCCCTGTTCTCTGCTACCAAATGTTGGGTTTATATTGAGGTTTACACACAGACATGCAAGGTGCAACTTTAAATGTTAGTGAGGACTAAGTGCTGTGGTGTAGCTAACCAGACTTGCTAGAAGACTTGGCATGCAAAATGTTTTAAATAATAGGATATAATGAAGCCAATTTTATGTTAATAACATGATTGCATTTCCAGGAAGGCTGAGCATCTTCATAATTTTCTTGTTTGTATTTTTTAAACTGTGTTGCTTATGTAAGCTCACAACAGAGCACAGGTAAACATTATTAATGGAACTGATGTAAAACCTTATCTCCAACCAAGAAGACATCTGAATGGTTTCTGCTTCTATACAAAATGTTAATCAAACCATGCCATGCTTCCTCATTCTCACCAAATCCTTAATGTGACAGTATGCATACCTTAGAAATGTGCTACCTTTTTAAGATGAACTACCTGAAATTTTCAGAAATTCAGATTATTTGACAAATCAAGCTTACAGTATAACTATGGTGAAAGTAGAGCAAATATGGGTTTTATTTCGGTTCTCCATGTGCAAGAAAATGTAAATTAAGACATACTTCTCCCATGCAGGGAGTACAGAATGAGTTCTCATTTAATCTCCCTTCCTGTCTGATGAACACAAATGCTTGGCAATCAGAACTGTGAGTCAAAGATAAAGGAAGATTTCTTATCCTAGCCTGGTTTATTTAAATTATGAGCTAAAGGGGGGAATGTGAATCTTGAGGAGATAATCTTGTAGTTAATGAAGCAGTTCTAACAGCCAGCGAGGCCTACCTTCAGCTATTTAAATGGCTGCACGAATGTTAAAAATTCATACAAACGTAAGAATTCTCAGCAGAACATCTTATTTAAGTAAATTTCTCTTCTCTCTTGTTTTCCCAAGTTAAAGATTAATAATCCATTCATTTAACATCTCTGAAACTCTTTTTTCCTCAGATACACAAAGACTTGAACAAGGAAGGCCCAATGGCGTTAGATGCCACGTGGGGTTCATTCTGATGCTTTTTTAGTGGCATATTATCATAAAGGTGTGAAAGCACTGGAAGTTTGAAAAATTTGCTCTTGTGTGGGTGTCCCGAAGGGGCTGAAGGAAGAATAGTGTTCNTTTTTTTTTTTAATATGTGAATATATACAAGGACACATAAGCAAGAAACTGTAGTTGATTTACCAGTAGAGAGATAACAATGGAAAAATTCCTCCCTGCAAGGTTTGAGACATGGAAGTGAACATAACAGGTTCACCTGGCTGTATTCTCCCTGTTCTCTGCTACCAAATGTTGGGTTTATATTGAGGTTTACACACAGACATGCAAGGTGCAACTTTAAATGTTAGTGAGGACTAAGTGCTGTGGTGTAGCTAACCAGACTTGCTAGAAGACTTGGCATGCAAAATGTTTTAAATAATAGGATATAATGAAGCCAATTTTATGTTAATAACATGATTGCATTTCCAGGAAGGCTGAGCATCTTCATAATTTTCTTGTTTGTATTTTTTAAACTGTGTTGCTTATGTAAGCTCACAACAGAGCACAGGTAAACATTATTAATGGAACTGATGTAAAACCTTATCTCCAACCAAGAAGACATCTGAATGGTTTCTGCTTCTATACAAAATGTTAATCAAACCATGCCATGCTTCCCTTGGTAAAGAAAAATGGTCTCCTAAGTTGTTAGTGTGCCAATTGTGTGTCTTCTAGACAACCTATTTTCTGTAAATCCTTCTATTATGGAACAAAGTAGATGAAAATTGATGTCCACAGTATGAACACACCCGCAGTCTTCATTTATATGAAATATGTATAGGAATGTAGATATATTCATTTTGTGTTCCCTAAAAATTTCTCTAATACCTGCATGCTCTCATCATTCTCACCAAATCCTTAATGTGACAGTATGCATACCTTAGAAATGTGCTACCTTTTTAAGATGAACTACCTGAAATTTTCAGAAATTCAGATTATTTGACAAATCAAGCTTACAGTATAACTATGGTGAAAGTAGAGCAAATATGGGTTTTATTTCGGTTCTCCATGTGCAAGAAAATGTAAATTAAGACATACTTCTCCCATGCAGGGAGTACAGAATGAGTTCTCATTTAATCTCCCTTCCTGTCTGATGAACACAAATGCTTGGCAATCAGAACTGTGAGTCAAAGATAAAGGAAGATTTCTTATCCTAGCCTGGTTTATTTAAATTATGAGCTAAAGGGGGGAATGTGAATCTTGAGGAGATAATCTTGTAGTTAATGAAGCAGTTCTAACAGCCAGCGAGGCCTACCTTCAGCTATTTAAATGGCTGCACGAATGTTAAAAATTCATACAAACGTAAGAATTCTCAGCAGAACATCTTATTTAAGTAAATTTCTCTTCTCTCTTGTTTTCCCAAGTTAAAGATTAATAATCCATTCATTTAACATCTCTGAAACTCTTTTTTCCTCAGATACACAAAGACTTGAACAAGGAAGGCCCAATGGCGTTAGATGCCACGTGGGGTTCATTCTGATGCTTTTTTAGTGGCATATTATCATAAAGGTGTGAAAGCACTGGAAGTTTGAAAAATTTGCTCTTGTGTGGGTGTCCCGAAGGGGCTGAAGGAAGAATAGTGTTCACTCACTATATTTATGTCCACAAATTTCAGTCAACACCTTTTCAAGGTGTGAATGGCCCATACGGCAAGGAAGGCTGTGTGCACAAAACCAAGTGTGCCACCAGGGAGTTCTTTTCATGGAATTAGTGACCAAACAACATCTAAGCCATTGTGATGGATATGTCATATTGCGTGACAAACATTTTTTTCCTTCAATTTAAATTGTGAACTCTTCCTTCCTCCCAGCCTCATGGAGATGAATGCCTGTGGCTGATACCCAGAGTAACGAGGCACAGGGCCTTGTGACAGGTCCATTTTTCCCTCCTGTGTTGAGTGTGTAAAGCCAATTTTACAGCTTTGCCCTGGCACTGTCTGGCTCAGCAGTGACTGGGGCAGTGACCTGGCAGACAGATGGCTCAGCCTGAGCAGTCAGAGGACGAGTAATTCTATGATCCTGTATTCCCAACTACTTCCAATTCCTCTGTCCAGTTTGCCCTGCCTTGCTGTGAGCACGACTGCAGACTTAACTGTACACAAGGTAAAATTAGCAGCCATGACTCCTCCATGGCAAGGTCCATATTGATATAGCTACAGAGTAAAGTTTGGAAAACATTGGAAAGCACAATGTGACAGAAAACATTGATGTATCAACTCAGCAATGTTGTAATTGCTTGACTGTTTTAGGGCTCCTTGTGATTCAAAAAGTCTTTGAGTGATGATACCCTCAGGTTAAATAATATCCTTTCTGTATTAATAGCTGGTTATTCACTTAATTTCAAGCAGATGACTTTCCAGTCATACCCTGCTTTTTTGAAGGGTTAATATGAAACCATTCACACTGTTGTTGTGTCCTTTGGGTTTCCACCAAAAACCTAAATACATGATAAGTGATCCAAATTTCTCATCTAGGTGTGAGGCCAAAACCCAAATGCCGAACCCAAGCAGCAGAGTAGTAGATTTTAAGCCTGATTTTGTGGTCTGGGCTGTGCATGGTGCTGTGGGCAGAAGTGTTCAGCCAAATACTTCCCCTGAGACTCCAAGAGCACGGGAATTATAGACACAGTAGTTCAAAATGCAAGTGAGGCAAGGCTTATCAGTTACTGTAATTTAATTTTTGGACCAACTGCTACAGCTGGGCAATCTGTTTACATCTGTTTATAAAACTTGCTTTAGAATTTTTTGACAGAATCAAATTGGACAGTATGTGCTGGTCCTCCACTGAAAATAAATAGGAATGTAGAGACTGTGTTCTGGCCCTTGCTCACTTCTTCTTAAGCCAAAGCTAGAATTCCAACAGTGTTTTGTTTCTAGGGAATCACCTTGTAGGGATGAAATTTTGTTCTTGAATTTGAAAGAAAGCACAGTATAACTTCATTGGTACTGGAACATACAGTTATCAATTGCAACAGAGACTTCTGGCTTCATATAGCACAGTGATTTGATATCCCATGGTGATATAATTACTATATGCATTACAGATCTGCAGGAAAAAAAGCAAGCCAGTGACAGTGCCATTTGTCTGATTTCCATAGGGGAAAATGTCTTTAGCATCTGTTTCAGTTTGTAGAGAAAAAAAAGAAAAAAGGAAAAAAAATACTCTTTTGAAAGTCTTTGCATGACATTAAGCTAAACTGCACAGTAAAAGAAAGATAATCTCCTTTATAATATACCTTTGAATAAAGCCTAATCCTAATAGGAGGGAAAAAAAAATACAGTTAGCAGTATCATTTTCATCAACCCCTCAAATAGAGGGGAAAAACACAGACAAGGGGTGGAAAATACATGACATTAACACATAGCTGAGAGACTGGTGTCACTGCTGGAATTTTGGATTTTTTGACCATGGGGAGGTTTACAGGGCACCTGGTCTGCTGGCATCAGAGTAGATCTCTCTCAAAGGGGAAGGAGGACTCTGTCTTATAAATTGGCTGGGCTCATAGACAGAGCTATAAACTAGATATGAGGGAGGAGGGGGGAAATGCCTGTCCTTGGGGGAGTGGGCTGGAGACAGTTGAGGGGTGTTGTGCCATCCCCACTGCTACCTCAGGTTCTTGAGCATTCCAACCTCATCAATGTCTATCAATATGTTAAAGGTGAGTTTAGGGAGGATGGAGCCAGACTTTTCTCAATGTCATCCAATGACAGGACGAGAGGCAATGGGTGCAAGTTGGAGCACAAGAGGTTTAGGGTCAACACAAGGAAAAACTTTTTCCCAGTGAGGGTGCCAGAGCTCTGGAACAGGTTGCCCAGGGAGGTTGTGGAGTCTCCTTCTCTGGAGACACTCAAGTCCAGCCTGGATCTGTTCCTGGGTGACTTGGTCTAGGTGACCCTGCTCAGGCAGGGGGGTTGGACTAGATGGTATTCTAGATCCCTTCCAACCCCTAACATTCTGTGATTCTGTGATTTTAAACTATGGTAATAGTTTTTGGTTTGGTTTGTTTTTTAATATATTTCAATATATCTAGTACAAGTGAACATTGTTTAGGGTAGTGATTGATTTTTAGACATCATCTTACACTTAAAGATGAACTTGATTCTGCAACCTCAGGCAACTAAAATTCAGTGAGGCATGGTGTCTATCATGTTTTCTCTATTTATTTGATAATGTACATATCTAGGCAGCCCCAATTAGGTTTAGAAATTCAGGTCCCTGCTGCATCATCTTGCAGTCTCTGGGCAGATCTAAGAAGACAGTGTTACCTTGTACTATTTCCCACATTCTGTCTTAAAATTTTTATTTCAATTACTTCCCTGTTTGCGGGGAAAATATAGTCAACAAAGTGATAAAACCTTGAATGCTTTTCATCCTGGCAATTTGATTACCATTTAAAATGAGAATTTCATTATGACTGAAAAGTTCAAAGTTTGTCTTTTCCTTTTAGCATTGCCTTATAGCAGCATCCTAAGAGAATAAGACCTTCTTGGCATATATGAGATGCATCAGTAATAATCCTGTTTGCAGAAACCCTGCATTGGTAGAAAATGTTGACATTCAGACTAAATACTTATGACAGTTTTGCAGGCTTTTTTTATAATAAATTACATTGTTATGATCTTCCTTGTAAGATTATCCCAATGAAATGTTGACTCATTATTCTTTTTTTCACTCCATTGTTTTTCTGGTTTTGTTTTGCAATCCCCTGATTATACTTGACTCTTAAGAAAAGCTTTAGAGAATGCCCTGTATTTGCAGTGTGAATTATGATTGTGGCAGTGTGCATAACAATTA
>VYZU01014358.1:0-11590 GCA_013401355.1 Ceyx cyanopectus | reverse complement strand
CCTCCCAACCCCCAAAAGGCCTTCACAAAAAAAAAATTAAAAAAAAAAAAATTAAAAAGAATTTTAAAAAAAAATAAAGGGGGGGGAAAAAAAAAAAAAAAAAAAAAAGATGTACAAGTATGATGTAGAGTGCTTCAGTTGGCTGGATGTAGTTTGGGTACTTCCCTAATATCCAAACACTTAAATAAAAAACAAAACCCCAAACAGACAAAAAAAAAAAAAAAAAAAAACCAAAACCAAAAAAAAAATAAAAAAAAAAAAAAAAAAAAAAAAAAAAAATGATAAAAAAGANGGGAATCAGGTTTCTTGTTCCAAACACACTGGGGACCTGCTCTGTGTTTCCACCTGACCACCCAAGAGAGAGTTTTGCTTTAAAATCAGCACAGGAACATCACAGAACCCTCCACTTCAGAGATTACATCTGAGAGGGGGAGAAAAACCCCTCCCAAAGCCTAACTCCATGATGCTGGCAAGAAACCAGCCTCCCAGGAAACAAGACACAGGAGCCCCTGCTCCAGCTGCTCCAGCTCTCCAAGGGTGGGGGTTAAAAGCAGCTTTTTTTGCCTCCCTCTCCCTGGGTTTTGGAGTTAAGCAGCACTACCTGCCTCCCCTGCTGGCTCCAGCCCCTCTGAGAGCCCTCTGCCCCCCATGGCAGGAGCAATCCCTGGGTTTCTCTCAGCTGGATGGTCCCTGGTCTGGACAGTTGCACTCAGCCATGTTCATTTTCAATTAAGGCCATTGAAAAGTCTACTTACAAGCTGAATAAACAAGATCTCTTTCTATACACATGGAGCTCAGAAAACCCTAGAAGGCAGCAGGTAGCACCAGCTCCCTGGAAAGGTCTCCAGTGAGGAATCCCATCTCCTGCTCAGCTGCTTCATTCTGGAGGGACTCTGCTTTTCAAGGAGACAGATCACAAAGAGGAATTGACATGCAGAGAGGCATTCAAAGCAGAGCAGGGAACAGGCAGGAATGCCAGCATGGAACTGTGGGAATGGGAGCAGCACATTCACCTCTCACTCTACCTGCAGCTGTTTCAAGGGAAATCTGTGCCCACATTATTCATTATTTTCAAGATCTCCTCCTGTTTGAAGCTACTTTCCCCCCCCCCCTCCTCTCTCTGAATTGAAAAAGCATCTGGAATAAGCAGACACTGGAAGTTAATCTGTAGCATGGGGCTTAAATCCTGATAAAACCCATCTTCAGCAGAGGCAGGAAAAGCTTTCAACTGCATGGGAAAGGAACAAAAGGAAAAAGACACACATAAGCAAAGAGATCAAAAGAAAAACAAAACATCTTTAGTGCAAATGGTCAACTAATGGCACAAATGTGAGCAAACATGCACCCAGGTTAGAGATCC
This sequence comes from Ceyx cyanopectus, assembly GCA_013401355.1. Lineage (NCBI taxonomy): Eukaryota > Metazoa > Chordata > Aves > Coraciiformes > Alcedinidae > Ceyx > Ceyx cyanopectus. The sequence goes on along the minus strand of VYZU01014358.1, from coordinate 10,230 downwards.
CCAAGGGCTCTGCTCAGCAGCACTCCTGGGAATCTCAGGGCAGCATCCCCCCTGTTGTTCCAAGCACACAGAGCTCCTCAGAAGCAGCCAGGGCCTCTGCTGGCCTTGCCAGAGCAGCAAGGAGGAATTTCCCCTTCCCTAGAGGGGACTGGGATGGGAAGTGCTGAGGGTTGGGCTGACTTGCCAACCATGAGGGGTGAGGAGGAGCAGCCAGGGCTCCAGGCTGAGTGGGAAGGAGCTGAGGTGTCACAGCCATGCCAGAGCAGGGGGACAGGGACAAAACACAACCCATACTGACATCAAAACTAGACTGGCTCTGTTGCTGAGGCTTCATTTGACACAAGCAGATGTGGATCTTCAGCCCTCTAGCAGGGATTCACTCCTGGTGCTGGGGGTGAACATCCAACACGTGCTTGGTTTGTTAGTAAGACTCAAAAGTATGGGGTTTGGAGAGAAGGGCCCTGTCCCACAGCTCCTGTGCTGGTGCAGGCTGCAGTGTGAAGAAGCCAAAGCTCTACCAGCCCCCCTGGCAATGAGCAGAGGCCTGGGGGGCTCTGGATGAACCTTGAAACAAGTTTGTCCACCCTGAGCAGAGCCCCAGGCTGCTGAGATTTGGGATCACATCAGTTCTGTGAACCCAGCTCTGCAGAGTCCATGGCTGGGTTTGGGGGGTTGGTTTTTAACCTGCCATGGGTAGTGCCCTTCACCATACACAGAATATTGACAGGGACCCACAGGAACAGTCTGCTCTGGGTTTGGGAGAGTCCCAACCCGTGGAGGATCCAGTGCTGTCACTGCACAGCAAGATTTCTTTCCCCAGGGTGAAAGAAGGAATGTCTAAAGTTCCTGCCACCCTATTTTGACTATAGAAAAACATCNAAAAAAAAAAAACCCCCAAAAAAAAAAAAAAAAAAAAAAAAAGACCCAAAACCACAGAAATATCATAAATAATAATAACAACAGAAAAAGTAATGGATAAAAAGTAAAAAAAAAAACAGTCATGGTGATTGGAGCCAGGCATTGCTAGAGAAATGCCCTTCCTGTTGCCCAGGAATCTCTCTCAAAGCAACATGACAACCACTCTGCAGAGGAGTCTCCTGTTTGCTTTAAGCTGCTTTTCAAACCTTCTGCTCCTTCCTCCACGCTGCTCAGGTGCTGAGCTCTAGTCCTCCTGTGTCCTCAGAAATGCTATATATATGTATACATATATTTATAAATATATATAGTACATATATTTTGGTTTTGGTGGTTTAGAAAAAAAGCTTTCCAACTAGTGTTTTCCAGTTGCCATTGGTGAGCAGCCAGNNGGGGGCAGCCAGGGCTGCTCTTCTGCCCCGGGGGGGGCTCGGGGAGGATCCCTGGCCAAACAGGATGGAGCTACCAGGGAAGAAGCTTCAACTCTACAAAGCAGCTGCCACAGAGCAGAGCCACAACTGCTGAAGCCCCAAAAGCCCCTCCTAAGGGTGGCCACACTGCTTGCAATCTTGGGGGGGGGACACACAGTCTCTGATGGTTGGGTGCTTTCCATCTCCTCGGCTCCGGGCCTTCCCTGCCTGCCCCAAACACCCCCCCCCCCTTTTTTCCTTTTCTAGTGCAAAGGATCAACTGACAAGGCTGGAGCTTTGGTGGGGAGAGAGGGGAGGGCTCTGGAGAGGAGAAGGCTGCTGGGAACTCCTGACTCAATGGCAATGGGGGGCTGAGGGGTGGAGGAGGTGGAGGGAGTGGGGGCTGCAGCGCTGCAAGCTCAGCACGACAAGCTTTACTCATTGGACATGTTGTACAGGCCAGAGCCACTGCTCCTGGCAGCTCCTGTTCCAACACCATCTGATTCTCCAGTTCAGCTGGGCTCCCAGGAACAAGGATCATCCCCCAAGCCTCACAGCCTGTCCATCCTGAAGGTGTCCTCTGTGGCGGGGTCGGCGAGGACCATGTCGGGGTCGTTCAGCATGTGCAGTCCATCCAGGGTCAAAGGGTCAATTTTGAGTTCATCCAAAGGGAACTGGGAATCTGTGTCAAAGCTGACATCTCCCACTCCTGCCAAGGAGCTGGTCAGTTCTTTTGATAGGCTGGGGGGAGATTCTCCTGTCACTGCAGGGGGAAAAAAAGAGAGAAGAGGTGTTGGCAGGGCTCACCAGACAACAGCTTGCCAGGATTCTGGAATCATTTCTCCAACCAGGTAAGGAGCATCCAGCCTCACTTCCAGACTTCTCACAAGTTATCTCAAAATCATCACAACAGCCAAATGAAGCCAATTAATAAATGGCTATTTGGGGGCCACTTCAGTCTCTTTTTTTAGGAGGAACAACCTTTAATTCTGCCCAGATTCCTGGCTGAAACATGGCCCAGCCTCCAGCTCTCAGAAGCCTGTGCAGAAAATTTCCAGATACCCAGATCACCACACGTGCCATGGAACCAACCCTCTGTTGGCAGGCTCAGAGCAGAGCAGCAGAGGCAGAACCTGGGTTTTCAGAGCCTCTGCTCACTGGGGCAGAGCAGCCAGTGGACCCAGCAGCAGGGCAAGTCTGCAGGCCAGTTCCCAGAGCCCTTGGCTTCCAAGGCAGGTGGGAAACACAGCAGAGCAGTGACAGGAAGGTTTCCAGGAGGTGGAATCAACCCTTCCAAGGCAGAAACAGCCTTTGATTCCTGCTCAGCAGCACTGAGCTGGCTCTGCTGCCAGTGAGGGGCTTTGCTGCTCAGTGAGGGGCTTTGCTGCCCAGTGAGGGCCTCTGCTGCCCAGTGAGGGGCTCTGCTGCCCAGTGAGGGGCTCTGCTGCCCAGTGAGGGGCTCTGCTGCCCAGTGAGGGGCTCTGCTGCCCAGTGAGGGCCTTTGCTGCCCAGTGAGGGGCTTTCCTGCCCAGTGAGGGGCTCTGCTGCCCAGTGAGGGCCTTTGCTGCCCAGTGAGGGGTTTTGCTCACCTGTAAGAATGATGTTGGGGATGTTTCCATGGCTGGAGTAGTTCAGCTGCTGGGAGTCCTGCAAGCTGCCATGGCTGCCTGTGAGTCCCATCATGGCAGCTTGGGAGTAGTTCAGGGTGGAGCAAGGGCTGTACAGGCTGTTGGAACTAATGGCGTTTTCTATCATGTTAAACTGTTCAAGCTGAAGACCAAGGCACAAAGGAATTATTGAACCACCAGGAAATGCAACTGAACAACTTAGAAAGCTTAAGTATGGGAATTCACATTGAAAAAAAAAAAAAGACAGGCAAACAAATTCATCTTTAGGTTTCCTTGATCAAAAGATAGCTATTTTCACTTCACTTTCCAGAATAGTTTACTGCCAAATTCAGACTGCCAGGGGAATGAGAGTGGATGCAGAAAGAAAATGGTTGGTTTTGAGAAGGGTGGCTTGAAAACAAAGTAAAAAAAAATAAATTCATGCTGCTAACTCATTAATTCATGAATTATTAATTATTATTAATTCAGAAACTAATTCATGCTGCTCATCAAGTGATGTCTGTATGAAAAAATCTGGTTTTGTGATTTTTAATCTAAAATAACCTTCAAAAATATCTGCTACAGTGGCTAAGAGGGACAGAAGGGAAGGAAGAGTGGGGAAAAAAACAAAAACCCAAAAGAAAATAAATGCCTGAATATTACAAACTAAAAAGAACAGAAATTATATGGACAAAATGGGATCTCACATAAAATATTCAGAGGTTGATCTACAGTTATTTTAAGCTGAAAGTGGCCGAAATAGAGCTGAAAATCTGAGATGAATTTGCTCACCTGATGGGATAGGGCATTAGCCTGCCTAGCTGTCATCTGCTGATCATAATAGGAGTCACCAAATACACTCCCCAGAATGGAAGAATGCTGAAAACAAAACAGAGCCTTTATGGTGCAAAGATCTCACAGACAGACCCCCCCCCAGTGTGCAGTGCCTCAGCCTCCTCAGGTCTTCTCAGGTTCATCAGCAAAGCCCTGGTAGCAGCACCCAGAGACCACTCTCTGCTCCCCTCCACCACACACCTCCTCCTGGGGCACTCTGCCTCCTGGGGGGTGCAAGAGTTGGGTGAACCAAAGCTCCTCAGGGAGGACAGACAACACAGAGCCTCTGACTGGTGACAACAGATGAGCTGAACAGCACGAGAAAGAACAGAAACCACTCTGAGACTTCAGCTTTTCTGGTGACTGACAAATCCCCCAGAGGGGTGAAGTGTTGTTCAGACAAGGAATGCAAGTTAGCAGCACAGGGGCTGTGACCTCATGCCAAAAAAAAAAAAAGGCATTTCTCTTCAGCTGAGGGTCAGAAAAGTGCAGATGGAAGCCTGGTGAAGTGTGTTACCAGCAAAAATCCCAGGAGGATTTCCTCAGCCTTGCTAATTTTACTCCCTTGACAAGTTTTTGTCAGTTATTCTCCATCACTGATCATTATTCTGAAGGTAACCAAGAATTTGACATCAGTGGTTTAATACTGTTTGATACTGACCCAAAGAACTGCCAAGCACAAAAGAAATCACAGAGAGATCACTTCTTCAATTCTGAAACTCCAACTGGAATAAAAAAATAATCTACTGAGAAAGAGCACCTAGAAAAAAATGCTCTGGAAAAGACAATTTGCTTGGAGACTTTGTATGTTTGGGGGAAAAAGAAAACTAAATCACTGCCAGGTAGAGCATTTTCCAGAAAGTTTATCTACAAGTTTTCTCCTTCCAAACCCAAGCAGCATGCAGAGGGAAGCAAAAGCCCAGGAAACTTCAGAGTTGTACCAGTCACCACAGCTGAGAGTGCTGAACACAGCCTGAGATGGGGAAACTCCAACACCCAGGGATGTCTGGGCAACAGTCCCAGCCCAAATCCCCCCTCCTGCAGCAGCAGCAGCTCCCAGCTTCTCAGCAGCAGGCTGCATGCAAGGGAAAGAATGGAAATCTATCCATAAAAATCAACTAACTTGCCCACAACCTCCACGAGGCTCAACTGCCAGGAGAGAAGCAACACCTCTGTGAAGCAAACAAAATCCTGCAGGCAGAATCCTCAGCTGTCACACAGCAGGGCCACTCTGGAGCAGGGTGAGAGGAGGAGAGGGGAGGTGGTTGGAAGTTCAGCAGGTGCCACCACAGAGCAGCCTGGGCTGGCTGCATGGCCAGGGCTGGGTGGATTTGGAGGTGCTCAGAGAGATCTGCTGCTGGAGGTCAGGAGGCTGGGATGTGGTTGAGGTGGGAGCTGCCAATCTCTGTCAGAGAAGATCAAGAGCTTCTCAGCCAGGGCTGAACCCCAGGGGTTGGGGATGGGGGTCTGAGGGACTGTGGAGGAGGGTGAGTGCTTGGACTGGAGGATCCCAAGGGGCTTTTCCCACCTGAATGGTTCTGGGATTCTATGAAATGCAGGCAGCAAATCCTCAAGACCAACTGGAGCCTGAGCCAAGAACAGGAATTTAGGGCAAAAAAGATTTTTATGACTTTCCTGGGCATTGGTGATCTGTCCCAGCTGTGACACCAGCAGCTCAGCAGCCCTGAGGAGGAGGTAAAACAGAATGGGCAGAACTGGAACCATCTTCCCCCTTCTCAGCTGGCCCTCAGCACCACAGCCAGACAGGGCTATGGGGGAGTTCCCCAACATCAACAGCAAGCAGATTACCCTGAGAAAAGCAAAGCACCACTCAAAACTCCTCACACTGCCCCTTGCTGCCCACTCACACTTTGCTCAGCTACTCAACCTCCACATCACCCCGTGGGCAACTTTCTTCCTTTCAAAAACCAAGGAGCATGGAGCCAACTCCAGCAGACCAAGCCCAGCCAAGCTTGACTCTAGCACAGGAAAATCACCCCCAGCCTGTGTGGCAGACCCTGCTCCACAGCCCTGTGATGGTTTCCAACACCTGCTGCTGGAAACTGGGCGCTCTGGGATGTCACACTCAACGTGGACCTAGAAATCCAACTGCTCTGCACGTGCTCCCCAGAGGGGATCCAGCTTTGTTGTTTTTTTTCCCTTTAACTTCTGACATTTCATGTATACAGGAGCATTTCAGAAACAGGGCAAATCCCACATTCTTTGCATTCCACTAAGCCTACAAAGTTTGGGCAACGTGGAAAACAATAAGCAGGAGACTGCAATCTGTGCAAGGCTACATCAGGAACTCCTGACAGAACACACAGGCCTGTGTTTATTCCTCAGCTCTCAGCTAGGCTGCTGATTACATCTGTGAGCACTGCCAATCCCAAAGGAAATCAGCTGGAAATGTCATTACTTCAACACTTCAGAGCCCCAGAATAATTTATTGACAAGTCAGTGAAAAACATCTTGCTGACACCATCTCCTCCCCAAACACTGTGTGAGGTCTGTTTTGTCAACAGTACATCTTCTTGGGTTAATGATGTGGTGACTGCAAGGAAGAAAAAAAAAAACCCCAACGACCCAAAAAAAACCCCCCAAACCACAAAAGCCCTGTCTGAAATGATTATTAAGCTCAAAATACATACCATCATATCCAGTATACAGCCATTCTACTACAAAAACAAAGCAGATTTCTATCTGACTGGAGCAGTGTGCCAGGTGTTAGAGAAGCAAAGGAGGAATAAACAAGGCACTGGCAACCAAAGCCATGCAAACACAGAGCTGGGAGCTACAGCAGAGCTTTTCAAGTCGTGTTGGGACCTTCAGGTAACACACACACATTGCAAACACAAGAGCAGAGAGATTTGGAGAAGTGGAAAGATGGGGAAAAAAAAAAACCAAACCAAAAAAAAAGCATTTCTGGTGAATGAACCATCAGTGATAAAAATCAAACCCCAGGCTTCTACCAGCTTTTGGTTTATTTGGGTCTTTTTTGGTGTGGTTTTGTTTTTATTTTTCTTTTATTTTGCTTTTTGGTTGGTTGTTTGGGTTTTTTTTATGCAGGAAAGCTGCCTCATCTTTAACTTGGCAAAAACCAAGAAGTGTGTGTGGATTTTTGCCAGCACTGCATTAAGCAGTGTTAACAAACCCTCTTCCTTTCCCAGAGAGTCACAGTGGCCCACTTTGGAACAGCAAAACCTAAGCAGGAGTTGAGAGGATAAAACAGGCCCTGGCAGGAAAAATTCAAGTCAAGTGTGTGGCTGGCTGCACTCCAGTGCTGGGATTGAACAGTGGTGACAAGTCTGTGGATAAAACTACAGAAGAATTAGTGAGAAGTCAAGGGGGGAAGAAAAATCAATGCCAAAAAAATCCAAATCAGATGTGCTGCCCAAATGAGGACTGGACCTGAGGATGTGCAGGCAGCCTGGCACCAGCTCTGCTCTGAGACAGCTGTGCCAGCTTGCTGCTTTTCTCTCAGCCACCCCCAGAACAGCAGAACTGGCAGAAGCAAGCAAGAGAGAGAGAAGTTAAGAAGCAATTCAGCAAGGGTTAAGAAAATCCAGACAGTCCTGACACTCAGATCTGCTTCTGAGCTTACCAGTGACCTGTCTCTGGCTAATGGCAAGGAGACGAAGCTTCAGCTTTGGAACCATGAAGGGGCAGCACTTTATTTAGACAGGATCCTCCTTACAGCCTTCAGTGTTAAAATGATGAAACAGAAAATGGATTTTCAGACTCTGTTGTGATGCTCTGGAAGAAATTTCCTTGTTTCTCCAGGTGGGATTTAGCAGAAGGGCAACCACACAGAGCTATTCACCAGGAGATTGTTTCTGTACTGAAAATGCACTCAGTCCCTTACATCAGGGGCATCCCCAAATGCTCTTCCTTGTTTTGTCCTGCAGCTGGCAGACAAAAATACCCCTTCAGAGGACTGCACACACCCCAAGCTGCAACTTCCACATGGGACAGGTGGATTGGAGAGGAGAAATCCCCAGGAAGAAAATCCAGCTGGCATGCAAGGAAGCGTGTTCACCAACCCAGTGCTTGCAAGCTACAAGACACAACTTCTAATGTTTAAAGCCTTTTCTCCAGTGTTTTCTTTCAGAAGTGGATGTTCCCATGACAAAAAAAAAAACAACCCCAAAGGTCCTGATGTAAATGCATTTGGGATATATGGTGCCCCAGGAGTTACCCTGCTGCAGGAGGCACTTCTGTTCCCCTCACTCTCCTGACCTCCCCACTTTATCTGTCAGCTGCTACAAAACAGATTGCAAGGGCTCTACCTGGAGGTTCCATCCACCCCAAAGAAAGAACTGAGTTTTAATGGCATTCAAACAGCAGCTTTGATCAATCAAAAAGGCAATTCACCAGCTATTGAAACACTCTGGAGCTGAATGAAACTGCAAACGAGATGAGGTATCAGTAATGCATGAGGCACATACAATTACAGTGAGACAACTATGGGTCAGTAATGGAGAGACTCAACTAGAAACACACATGAGAAGCAAGGCCTGTGGAAGCACAGAGTCCCTTACTTGAGGGGAGCTGCCAGGAGAGAAGCCTTGATTGGAGACAGGAGAGGTGGGAGACTGGTTGGCTGGGGATCCAGCATTACTGCGGTACTGCTGGAGTGAAGCCTACAGAACAACACAGAGTTAAAGACCATGGCATTGAGGGAAGGTTGGAAAATCATCAGCTTCTGGTGGGTGCAGCAGGAGGGAGTTGGGGGAAACCATCCTCTTCAGCAAACTCTTTGTGCAGGGACAGAGTGTGTGGCAATGGCACAGAGTGGCAGGGCTGGGCACTGCACGGCTCCCCCAAAACTCTCCCTCTTCTCACCACACCCCAGAGAAAAGGGGCTGCTCTGACAACTATTTAAGGAATAAAAAGGAATCTCTTGAAAGCTGGGAGTGAGTCAAAAAGAATGGAATGGATTCTTCAACCTGTGTTTGCACTGCTGCTCTGGAGATCTTGGGGGACTGCCCAGAGGTGTTGTCCAGGTTGAACCTGACAAGCCACAGCCTGGAATCCTCCACAAAGCAGCTTTTTCCCCCAGGATGTGGAACAGGGATTTTCAAAGCATGTTTTGGATGTTCCTGTGTTCTATTTACATTGTTCTCAGCTGTCTTGAGAACCCATTTTCAAAGATTTAGCCTTTTTTTGGTTCTAAAGAACCCCGGGTTTGAACCAATTAATCACCTCAGCATTTAAATGGAAAGTTGCACTAATTAACAGCAAGTGCAGCTCTTTGCATTATATTATTGGGAAATTAACAGGTGATTGAGGAAAACCTGCAATCTGATATTCTATGAATGAGAGTAAATTAATCAGCTTTGCAGTGTGGGAGAACACTGCACTCCCAAGGCTTCCTGACACCAAATCATCTCAAAAATAACCCCAAACCTGTCAAAACTTCTTGTTTTTTTCTCCTTAGGCACTTTAAGCAGCCATCCAAATCACAGCAAAAAGGATTTCAACCCTGCTTTACAAAGTCAGTGAGATTGTAACACAAGTCAAAGGGCTTTTTGATAATGTAGCTTTAAACTGAAGTGTGATTTCAGTTGCTTTAGAAAGTAAGAACAGCACCCTAAAAGTTAAGGTCATAAAGAAGTTTAGGATGAGGAAAGCAACACAGAAAGCCAAGAGTGAAAATCAGAATAACCTGTAGCTACAAGAGTATTACAGCCAAGACACTTGGACACATTTTGAGTGGGTCAGTGTCCTCTCAGATGCTGGGTTTTCCTTGCCTCTTCCCCCTCCAAACCTGAAACAGAAGCTGCAGCTCCTCTGAAGTAACATCCACCAGCACAACCTGTTAAACATTTCAGCCACAAAATGAATCCCCAATCAAGTGTGAGAGCAACAGAGAATGATTTCTTCTCATCCTCAAACCACTCCCTGCCACTACCAACCTGCTGGGAGGACACAATGGCTCAGACAACCCAGACCCTACACACAAGGGCAGAATGAGCAGGGCTGGGAGACTTTTTTTCCCTATCTAGCCTGGAACCCTGGTTTTACTGGGCATTCTGGATTGTCATATGCAGAGAGACCCAACATTTCATAACAGATCATGTTAACACCAGCAAAAAAACCAGGAATCTGTCCATAAATCATTGCTTTGTGTATGCTCCACTGCCTCTGGGCATCTGAAGGCAGCCACAAATCCCATTTGTGAAGATAATGGTCCAAGATCCCTTTAAAATGAAGAGGCTCCAAGTGTAGAAAGGACAGAAAATACATGGTTTTCATCAAATGCCTGTTGGAGGTTATCAGATTCCCAGCCTAAGCACAGTGTGTAACACAGAGGGTGCTGGAGGTGCCTTTGGCAGCCTAAAAATGTGTCAGTGCAAAGAGAGCAAGCAAGTTACATCAGAAATGCTGGTCTGATGCAATAGGGGGTTACAGGAACACTACTTGATGAAAATACAACCAAACCTAAGTGTACTTGAAAACCA
>VYZU01014354.1:23162-37690 GCA_013401355.1 Ceyx cyanopectus | reverse complement strand
GGCTGCTTGTAGACTGACCTGAAGAGGTATTATTGCTACTGAATATTACCACCAAGCTTTGCCCACCATACTTTGCTCAAGGACCAGTGCTATGAATAACATAACTCATGAATTTTGGAATGGAGTGAGTTGGAACTACAGTGTACACAGTTCTACAACCCAAAGGTCCTATTGGGGCTCTAACTTTGCTGTAAAGACTAAAGCTTGGATCATTTAGGCACTTCACTGTAGGTTTTGGAAGCAGAACCTATGTCCCTTACTAAAAGGAAGAGGTCTAGATATTTCTAATATTCCTCATCTGCTGTGTTACAAATTGCACATGGGGAGGCTACCCTAAAATGAAGTTACCTTGGTGCTTAATAATCCTTAAAACTAACTAAATAATAAATCCCCTGTATTTTACAACAGCTTGTGAACGCTCTCTGATGTTCATTTTGTAGTTTTACTTCACAATGTCCCTACAAATAAAAGATTCATAGTGAATTTCTCTCCCTTTGGGCCAGAAGATCTTCCCAAGGTGAAGATTAAAATGCAGTATTTAAATGTTATGTCTTTTTTTGGAGAGTTAACCAGTTGCAAGTATTGAAGTTTAATATGTGTTCACTAAAGACTTGGCAATTTACAGTTTTGATTTTATGAATATTTTTTTCAGTGTGGTACAGATTCAGGTTATTTTCTTTTACATGAGTGTTACCAGGTTTTCTAAATCCAATACCCACTTATTAGACTGGCTGAATCTTAGGCCTAAAGAGTAGGGGCTTCTGATTTTTCTGTTTTTCTGCCAACCTGATTTTGTGCTCCCCACACTCTCAGACTCTACACACAACAGTCCTTTTGATGTTTTTGATGTAGTTTTTTTTTTAAAAAAAAAAGTAATTCAGGATATCAAACTATGCAGCACAGTATCTTGAAGCTTAATAAAGAAACTGAAATCTACTAAGAGGTCATTCAAACTTTAATAGTGTTTTCTGAGTTAGAAGTATTTCTGTCTCCTTTCTTTTAACTTTGATCTTTTTATTTTTCACTGTGTAGTTTGTCTTGAAACAGAGTTCAAACAGATTTTCTGGATACTCAAATGCTTTACAAAAGTACAAGTTGTGTTCTGTTTAATGGGGGGAGAATCTCAAAAGCAGAAGAACCACAACAAACCAGTTCTCTCTTGTAAAGAACAATGGTAATGTTGTGTGTTTATACATGAATTGATGTTGTTTATTCTGAGGGTACACAGAAAGTTAAATGTTTTAAATGGAACCAAGATTTTTTAAATTAAATCCACAGATCTTTTCCATAGTGTTTAAAATCAGTGAAGATGTTTCTGGTACCTCCACTATTCAGCTGGGATGTTGATAGGATGAAGTGAGGGATAATTAGGGGGGGGAAAAAAAATCTATTTTCACATTCGAGGCTTTTCCTGCTTTCCCTCTTTTGCACAGGTGCTGCTCTGTCTTGTTTTCTATTCTGGTTTTCACTGGAGTGGGTATTTAAGCTTAGAGTGTGTACATTTCTAGCTCACACACACACACACACACACACACACACAGAGGTGATCTATTCTCGATACAAAAGACATTAACTACAAACAAAAAGTAATTACCAGTAGATGATGTGGGGATTTTTTAGGGATAAAGCCAGGTCTCTTTCAAATCATGACCTGCATCTTTGGGGAAGTGAGGCTTATTCAATCTCATTTTGAAATGGCTAAATGCAGTGCTCCGAAGAGAAAATAGAAGCTGTGCTTAAATTATGAAGAAAGGTATTTTAGAAAGAAGAGTTTTATAAAGGAGTTAATACAGATTCATTGACAGATCACTAACTGTGTGCATTAGGATGCCCAAAATGGTGGTCTGTAATTGCTATGCAGTAAAATATTGAATAAGATGCAGGGTTATGGTATATGCAGGGTAATCCATCAGCACAGATATTGGCAAAAGTTGGATGAGTAATTCCTGTATTACGTCCCCACTGGTTTACTCTGTTGTCTGGGATCAGTCTCCTCTCTGATTCATTATCTTTACACTGTTGTTCTTCGAGGGCTGCCTCCATTTATTCAGCATAATCCCCAAAAGTCAATTCACATTGAAAGAGTGAGACTTCTGGCTGTTCTCAGCTTCCAGTTCTTCATTCCTTCTGTTTGACTGAAGGTCCCTCACACTTAACAACCTTTCCACAGTTAGACAGTTGTAATCACAAATGAAAAAAAAAAAACAGGTCCAAAGGTAACTGCAGTTTCTCTTCTTCCTTATTTCAAAGAATTACCATCCTGTATCCTAGTCCTGCATGTGTTTTAAACTCATCATCTGTACCTGCTCTAATTCAGATGTCTCCTAGTTTGCCTCCTGTTGTTTCTTATCCTTCCTTCTATTCTCAGGTTTGTGCTGTGTGTCCCAAATTTCAAGGAACTAGCTTTCTGTCTGTAGTTTTTGTATGGTATATGGGTTTGGTTTTTTGATCCATTCAGATCAAACACACTATCAGGTGTGACTTGGGAGATGAGACCAACACTCACCTCTGCAACCTCTTTTCAGGGGAGCAAGAAGGTCTCCATGAGCCTCCTTCAGACTAAACAACCCCTCAGTTGCTCCTAATAAGCCTCGTTCCCTAATTAACCCAAGCAGAGGGCAAGCACAGAGGGCTGTACTGCTCCAGTCATTGAACTGCACACATTACAATTCACTCTCGTGACTCTCTCCCAAGAGCTGTAAAAATCCCCTTAAAGAGCCGTGGAAATTCCCACCTCACAATGCAGCTTTTCAGAAACAAAAGAAGAAAGTTCTGAATAATATTCTGAACAGATCTGTCCTTCTCCACCCCTTTAACCTGACAAACCTTCTCAGAAGCTCATACAATATTTTATAATGTGTCATTAACTAGGCAACCATTAATTAGACAAAAAAACCTTAGGTTAAATCCATATAATTAGCTATATCATTATTTTAAAGACTTGGAAGCTGAAACTTTTTTAGTACAATTAGCATAAGAACTAGCAATCATAATTACCATACAATTTGTCAAATCTCAAGCCTCTGTGTTAGAATTCAACGGACTGAATGGATCTGGTTGTGCCAGGAAAGGTTTAGTTTGGACATAGGGAAAATCTTCTCTACCAAAAAGGGTGATCAAAGACTGGAACAGGCTGCCCAGGGAAGTGGTTGAGTCACCACCCATGGATGTATTTCAAAGCTGTCTAGATATGGTGCTGGAGGATATGGTATAGTAGTGCCCCTGGGAGAGTTAGATGATTTAAAGGTCTTTTTCAGCCACAGCAGTTGTGTGATTTAGGCACTGAAGAGCTCTGCCAAACAGCTCAGTTATCACCTGACCTTTCAGTTCTACCACTGGCCATAAGCAAGTTCTGCAAGTACCTGACACTACTGATTTTGCTCAGAGTTCTGCATCATAACCAACTCACCTTTCTGTCTCCAGGTGGTTGTTAGGAGACTAACTCTAGGAGTTGCATGAAAAGTCTAAACTGTGACAAGCTTCACAAGGCAGCAGGAGACCAAGGTCTCTTTTTAGTTTCAGCTGTGGGAATTTGAGACAGATAAACACTTTTTGCCTTTTTTTTTTCTCCCCATTTCCCACAGCTATCAACAGGAGCTGTCAACATGTATAATTTTGCTTCTGACATGCCATCTCAGAGCTGATACAATACTGTAATTTATGTAAAGATACAATTCTATTTATAAATGCAAACAGCTATACTGATGACAGTGATCAGGGATTAATTTTGCCATATTAATGTGGCAATGACTTGTTCATTTGTGTGGTATTAACTTGTATTAGTGAATATTTGGCTTTTTTTTTTGGTGAGTAATGTGTATGTTCCACCTCTCCTGGTTTCTTTTTGGTGCTTGCACTTCAATTTGTATTAATTTGGCATGACATGAAATTGCAAGTTAGTCTTAATTATAGGGAAGGTATTCCATTAGATGGATAGATCCCATGATGGGTTCAAAATAATATTTTCTATCACATGCAGATGTTTCCACTATTGCAGTGTTTGCAAAACAAACCTTTTTGAAAAATTACTCCTCCTTCTATGCCAGAGTTTGAACACAGTCCACCAGTTCCTGGCAGCTTGTGCACTAGACATGTTCTCAGAGAGACGGGTTTGTTAAAAAAACCCAAGAAGTCCTCTGCAGGATTTTGTGCTGACCATCTGCTCCCAGGTTTTGCTTCTTGTTTGCTTCTTTCCTTGTTTCTCATGCCCAGTTTGTAAGGTCCTCTACATCCCTTGCATCTTCTAGAACATGTCTTCATATTAATCTATCACTAAAACAAACAAACAGNACTCTGTTGTCTGGGATCAGTCTCCTCTCTGATTCATTATCTTTACACTGTTGTTCTTCGAGGGCTGCCTCCATTTATTCAGCATAATCCCCAAAAGTCAATTCACATTGAAAGAGTGAGACTTCTGGCTGTTCTCAGCTTCCAGTTCTTCATTCCTTCTGTTTGACTGAAGGTCCCTCACACTTAACAACCTTTCCACAGTTAGACAGTTGTAATCACAAATGAAAAAAAAAAAACAGGTCCAAAGGTAACTGCAGTTTCTCTTCTTCCTTATTTCAAAGAATTACCATCCTGTATCCTAGTCCTGCATGTGTTTTAAACTCATCATCTGTACCTGCTCTAATTCAGATGTCTCCTAGTTTGCCTCCTGTTGTTTCTTATCCTTCCTTCTATTCTCAGGTTTGTGCTGTGTGTCCCAAATTTCAAGGAACTAGCTTTCTGTCTGTAGTTTTTGTATGGTATATGGGTTTGGTTTTTTGATCCATTCAGATCAAACACACTATCAGGTGTGACTTGGGAGATGAGACCAACACTCACCTCTGCAACCTCTTTTCAGGGGAGCAAGAAGGTCTCCATGAGCCTCCTTCAGACTAAACAACCCCTCAGTTGCTCCTAATAAGCCTCGTTCCCTAATTAACCCAAGCAGAGGGCAAGCACAGAGGGCTGTACTGCTCCAGTCATTGAACTGCACACATTACAATTCACTCTCGTGACTCTCTCCCAAGAGCTGTAAAAATCCCCTTAAAGAGCCGTGGAAATTCCCACCTCACAATGCAGCTTTTCAGAAACAAAAGAAGAAAGTTCTGAATAATATTCTGAACAGATCTGTCCTTCTCCACCCCTTTAACCTGACAAACCTTCTCAGAAGCTCATACAATATTTTATAATGTGTCATTAACTAGGCAACCATTAATTAGACAAAAAAACCTTAGGTTAAATCCATATAATTAGCTATATCATTATTTTAAAGACTTGGAAGCTGAAACTTTTTTAGTACAATTAGCATAAGAACTAGCAATCATAATTACCATACAATTTGTCAAATCTCAAGCCTCTGTGTTAGAATTCAACGGACTGAATGGATCTGGTTGTGCCAGGAAAGGTTTAGTTTGGACATAGGGAAAATCTTCTCTACCAAAAAGGGTGATCAAAGACTGGAACAGGCTGCCCAGGGAAGTGGTTGAGTCACCACCCATGGATGTATTTCAAAGCTGTCTAGATATGGTGCTGGAGGATATGGTATAGTAGTGCCCCTGGGAGAGTTAGAT
This sequence comes from Ceyx cyanopectus, assembly GCA_013401355.1. Lineage (NCBI taxonomy): Eukaryota > Metazoa > Chordata > Aves > Coraciiformes > Alcedinidae > Ceyx > Ceyx cyanopectus. Next base: position 32,132 of record VYZU01014354.1, on the reverse strand, counting down.
GATTTAAAGGTCTTTTTCAGCCACAGCAGTTGTGTGATTTAGGCACTGAAGAGCTCTGCCAAACAGCTCAGTTATCACCTGACCTTTCAGTTCTACCACTGGCCATAAGCAAGTTCTGCAAGTACCTGACACTACTGATTTTGCTCAGAGTTCTGCATCATAACCAACTCACCTTTCTGTCTCCAGGTGGTTGTTAGGAGACTAACTCTAGGAGTTGCATGAAAAGTCTAAACTGTGACAAGCTTCACAAGGCAGCAGGAGACCAAGGTCTCTTTTTAGTTTCAGCTGTGGGAATTTGAGACAGATAAACACTTTTTGCCTTTTTTTTTTCTCCCCATTTCCCACAGCTATCAACAGGAGCTGTCAACATGTATAATTTTGCTTCTGACATGCCATCTCAGAGCTGATACAATACTGTAATTTATGTAAAGATACAATTCTATTTATAAATGCAAACAGCTATACTGATGACAGTGATCAGGGATTAATTTTGCCATATTAATGTGGCAATGACTTGTTCATTTGTGTGGTATTAACTTGTATTAGTGAATATTTGGCTTTTTTTTTTGGTGAGTAATGTGTATGTTCCACCTCTCCTGGTTTCTTTTTGGTGCTTGCACTTCAATTTGTATTAATTTGGCATGACATGAAATTGCAAGTTAGTCTTAATTATAGGGAAGGTATTCCATTAGATGGATAGATCCCATGATGGGTTCAAAATAATATTTTCTATCACATGCAGATGTTTCCACTATTGCAGTGTTTGCAAAACAAACCTTTTTGAAAAATTACTCCTCCTTCTATGCCAGAGTTTGAACACAGTCCACCAGTTCCTGGCAGCTTGTGCACTAGACATGTTCTCAGAGAGACGGGTTTGTTAAAAAAACCCAAGAAGTCCTCTGCAGGATTTTGTGCTGACCATCTGCTCCCAGGTTTTGCTTCTTGTTTGCTTCTTTCCTTGTTTCTCATGCCCAGTTTGTAAGGTCCTCTACATCCCTTGCATCTTCTAGAACATGTCTTCATATTAATCTATCACTAAAACAAACAAACAGATAAAAGCATGATGAGGAAAATAGAGATAAGAATCAATCATTTGATAAGAACTTGCTCTTAAGAGCCTCAAATACAGAGTGAGTAGAGCAAGTTCAGCAAATACTCTTCTGAAATATTTTCTGAGACCTCTGCCAAGAGAGATGAGTTATTTTACTCACAGATGAAATTGTGGTTGTCAGTAGGTTGTATTTTCCAACTAATGTGCTGGGCTTCCATTAGGAAATCCTGGCTCTTTGGAAGTCAGTGACTAGACAAGAAGGGACAGGGTGTGAGGAAGTGTTTTACTAATATTCTTTATTCTCTTAATACATATTCATGGGTAGTGNAAAAAAAAAAAACAGGTCCAAAGGTAACTGCAGTTTCTCTTCTTCCTTATTTCAAAGAATTACCATCCTGTATCCTAGTCCTGCATGTGTTTTAAACTCATCATCTGTACCTGCTCTAATTCAGATGTCTCCTAGTTTGCCTCCTGTTGTTTCTTATCCTTCCTTCTATTCTCAGGTTTGTGCTGTGTGTCCCAAATTTCAAGGAACTAGCTTTCTGTCTGTAGTTTTTGTATGGTATATGGGTTTGGTTTTTTGATCCATTCAGATCAAACACACTATCAGGTGTGACTTGGGAGATGAGACCAACACTCACCTCTGCAACCTCTTTTCAGGGGAGCAAGAAGGTCTCCATGAGCCTCCTTCAGACTAAACAACCCCTCAGTTGCTCCTAATAAGCCTCGTTCCCTAATTAACCCAAGCAGAGGGCAAGCACAGAGGGCTGTACTGCTCCAGTCATTGAACTGCACACATTACAATTCACTCTCGTGACTCTCTCCCAAGAGCTGTAAAAATCCCCTTAAAGAGCCGTGGAAATTCCCACCTCACAATGCAGCTTTTCAGAAACAAAAGAAGAAAGTTCTGAATAATATTCTGAACAGATCTGTCCTTCTCCACCCCTTTAACCTGACAAACCTTCTCAGAAGCTCATACAATATTTTATAATGTGTCATTAACTAGGCAACCATTAATTAGACAAAAAAACCTTAGGTTAAATCCATATAATTAGCTATATCATTATTTTAAAGACTTGGAAGCTGAAACTTTTTTAGTACAATTAGCATAAGAACTAGCAATCATAATTACCATACAATTTGTCAAATCTCAAGCCTCTGTGTTAGAATTCAACGGACTGAATGGAACACGTTGTGCCAGGAAAGGTTTAGTTTGGACATAGGGAAAATCTTCTCTACCAAAAAGGGTGATCAAAGACTGGAACAGGCTGCCCAGGGAAGTGGTTGAGTCACCACCCATGGATGTATTTCAAAGCTGTCTAGATATGGTGCTGGAGGATATGGTATAGTAGTGCCCCTGGGAGAGTTAGATGATTTAAAGGTCTTTTTCAGCCACAGCAGTTGTGTGATTTAGGCACTGAAGAGCTCTGCCAAACAGCTCAGTTATCACCTGACCTTTCAGTTCTACCACTGGCCATAAGCAAGTTCTGCAAGTACCTGACACTACTGATTTTGCTCAGAGTTCTGCATCATAACCAACTCACCTTTCTGTCTCCAGGTGGTTGTTAGGAGACTAACTCTAGGAGTTGCATGAAAAGTCTAAACTGTGACAAGCTTCACAAGGCAGCAGGAGACCAAGGTCTCTTTTTAGTTTCAGCTGTGGGAATTTGAGACAGATAAACACTTTTTGCCTTTTTTTTTTCTCCCCATTTCCCACAGCTATCAACAGGAGCTGTCAACATGTATAATTTTGCTTCTGACATGCCATCTCAGAGCTGATACAATACTGTAATTTATGTAAAGATACAATTCTATTTATAAATGCAAACAGCTATACTGATGACAGTGATCAGGGATTAATTTTGCCATATTAATGTGGCAATGACTTGTTCATTTGTGTGGTATTAACTTGTATTAGTGAATATTTGGCTTTTTTTTTTGGTGAGTAATGTGTATGTTCCACCTCTCCTGGTTTCTTTTTGGTGCTTGCACTTCAATTTGTATTAATTTGGCATGACATGAAATTGCAAGTTAGTCTTAATTATAGGGAAGGTATTCCATTAGATGGATAGATCCCATGATGGGTTCAAAATAATATTTTCTATCACATGCAGATGTTTCCACTATTGCAGTGTTTGCAAAACAAACCTTTTTGAAAAATTACTCCTCCTTCTATGCCAGAGTTTGAACACAGTCCACCAGTTCCTGGCAGCTTGTGCACTAGACATGTTCTCAGAGAGACGGGTTTGTTAAAAAAACCCAAGAAGTCCTCTGCAGGATTTTGTGCTGACCATCTGCTCCCAGGTTTTGCTTCTTGTTTGCTTCTTTCCTTGTTTCTCATGCCCAGTTTGTAAGGTCCTCTACATCCCTTGCATCTTCTAGAACATGTCTTNCCCCAAAAGTCAATTCACATTGAAAGAGTGAGACTTCTGGCTGTTCTCAGCTTCCAGTTCTTCATTCCTTCTGTTTGACTGAAGGTCCCTCACACTTAACAACCTTTCCACAGTTAGACAGTTGTAATCACAAATGAAAAAAAAAAAACAGGTCCAAAGGTAACTGCAGTTTCTCTTCTTCCTTATTTCAAAGAATTACCATCCTGTATCCTAGTCCTGCATGTGTTTTAAACTCATCATCTGTACCTGCTCTAATTCAGATGTCTCCTAGTTTGCCTCCTGTTGTTTCTTATCCTTCCTTCTATTCTCAGGTTTGTGCTGTGTGTCCCAAATTTCAAGGAACTAGCTTTCTGTCTGTAGTTTTTGTATGGTATATGGGTTTGGTTTTTTGATCCATTCAGATCAAACACACTATCAGGTGTGACTTGGGAGATGAGACCAACACTCACCTCTGCAACCTCTTTTCAGGGGAGCAAGAAGGTCTCCATGAGCCTCCTTCAGACTAAACAACCCCTCAGTTGCTCCTAATAAGCCTCGTTCCCTAATTAACCCAAGCAGAGGGCAAGCACAGAGGGCTGTACTGCTCCAGTCATTGAACTGCACACATTACAATTCACTCTCGTGACTCTCTCCCAAGAGCTGTAAAAATCCCCTTAAAGAGCCGTGGAAATTCCCACCTCACAATGCAGCTTTTCAGAAACAAAAGAAGAAAGTTCTGAATAATATTCTGAACAGATCTGTCCTTCTCCACCCCTTTAACCTGACAAACCTTCTCAGAAGCTCATACAATATTTTATAATGTGTCATTAACTAGGCAACCATTAATTAGACAAAAAAACCTTAGGTTAAATCCATATAATTAGCTATATCATTATTTTAAAGACTTGGAAGCTGAAACTTTTTTAGTACAATTAGCATAAGAACTAGCAATCATAATTACCATACAATTTGTCAAATCTCAAGCCTCTGTGTTAGAATTCAACGGACTGAATGGATCTGGTTGTGCCAGGAAAGGTTTAGTTTGGACATAGGGAAAATCTTCTCTACCAAAAAGGGTGATCAAAGACTGGAACAGGCTGCCCAGGGAAGTGGTTGAGTCACCACCCATGGATGTATTTCAAAGCTGTCTAGATATGGTGCTGGAGGATATGGTATAGTAGTGCCCCTGGGAGAGTTAGATGATTTAAAGGTCTTTTTCAGCCACAGCAGTTGTGTGATTTAGGCACTGAAGAGCTCTGCCAAACAGCTCAGTTATCACCTGACCTTTCAGTTCTACCACTGGCCATAAGCAAGTTCTGCAAGTACCTGACACTACTGATTTTGCTCAGAGTTCTGCATCATAACCAACTCACCTTTCTGTCTCCAGGTGGTTGTTAGGAGACTAACTCTAGGAGTTGCATGAAAAGTCTAAACTGTGACAAGCTTCACAAGGCAGCAGGAGACCAAGGTCTCTTTTTAGTTTCAGCTGTGGGAATTTGAGACAGATAAACACTTTTTGCCTTTTTTTTTTCTCCCCATTTCCCACAGCTATCAACAGGAGCTGTCAACATGTATAATTTTGCTTCTGACATGCCATCTCAGAGCTGATACAATACTGTAATTTATGTAAAGATACAATTCTATTTATAAATGCAAACAGCTATACTGATGACAGTGATCAGGGATTAATTTTGCCATATTAATGTGGCAATGACTTGTTCATTTGTGTGGTATTAACTTGTATTAGTGAATATTTGGCTTTTTTTTTTGGTGAGTAATGTGTATGTTCCACCTCTCCTGGTTTCTTTTTGTTTTTAGTATATTATCAGTGTGATTGCAGAAATGAGTCTTAATGAAAGCACACTCAGTTGTTACTGTCTGTGATAGTGAGATCTATTTATTTTNTTGCTTCTTGTTTGCTTCTTTCCTTGTTTCTCATGCCCAGTTTGTAAGGTCCTCTACATCCCTTGCATCTTCTAGAACATGTCTTCATATTAATCTATCACTAAAACAAACAAACAGATAAAAGCATGATGAGGAAAATAGAGATAAGAATCAATCATTTGATAAGAACTTGCTCTTAAGAGCCTCAAATACAGAGTGAGTAGAGCAAGTTCAGCAAATACTCTTCTGAAATATTTTCTGAGACCTCTGCCAAGAGAGATGAGTTATTTTACTCACAGATGAAATTGTGGTTGTCAGTAGGTTGTATTTTCCAACTAATGTGCTGGGCTTCCATTAGGAAATCCTGGCTCTTTGGAAGTCAGTGACTAGACAAGAAGGGACAGGGTGTGAGGAAGTGTTTTACTAATATTCTTTATTCTCTTAATACATATTCATGGGTAGTGAAAAAAGAAAAAAACCCCAAACATACAAATATATATATATAATCAAAAAATCTAAGTATAGGCCTTTCTTTAGGCTGAGCTTTCAAGACTTGACTAAGTCCTCACTGATTCTCTTATCTGCATTGAGCATCCTTCAGCTGAACGGGCAGATTCTTTCAGTGACACTTGGAAGAGGAAGTGGCTGAATCCATTAATTCCAAATATCTTTCCAGGTCTAGTTTCCTCATAGGTATTTCCAGAATAGTGTTCTGTCTGCTTTGAAAACTGCACCTAAATTGATGAACAAACTGCTGAGCTTGGAGCCATCTTCTCCAAAATGTGATTTGTCAGGCTCTGTCCCAGAAGTCGGGAGGAATTGTAAATGTAGATGCTGATTCCAGTTCCACTCCTGACACGTGTTTGTGTGAATGTGTCAAGCTGACCTCAAGCTGACACTGAATTTGCACCGCTCTGGAGCCCGTTACGTGTCTGAGGGCAACTGCCACTGATAACAAATACACTGGAGAAAGATAACAAGGTAAAGCTCCCCGGCCGTGCGGGGAGCAAGTGGAAATGAGGAGCTGAATCTGCTTCCAGAGCTGGGGGGAGTTTCATTCTTGAAGCAGAACACGCAGAATGTCACTTTAGGGGATCCCTGGTGACTGAGATTTAGAGGACAAATAACATGTTTAAGGGCTAATTTAGCTTTTAAAGTAACTTGTCTTGAATTCAGATATTTCAGAGGGAAGCTGTTCCAATTTTCTGGGGGAAAAAAAAAACGCTTTAGGGTTTTTCTTTGTAAGTAAGCCTGGGGGCAGTGTCACTTGCAAGCCTGCATCTCCAATAGGTGTTTGGTAGTGAGTGGATGTCTGCAGATCCATAACTAGAAAAAAAAGTTCTCAGCAGTGATAGCTTTGCTACTTCTCTTAATAAAGTTGAAGATAAACAAACCAACTGTTGTTCTGTCCATGAGTCTGTCTGTACCATGAGGCTTCCCTTTTAGAGACTGTAGGGAAGCCCCAGCCAGGACCAAGGCTTTCCACATTACTTTTAGAGTCTCACCCCTCTCATCATCACAAAGGAGAAAATAACTGAAGTCAAATGTAGATTCCCAAGAAAGATTTTTCTAATAGAAGAGGCAATCAAGCCAAAATTAGGTCCTCATGATACATGTTATGATTCATATTTGACTTGCTAATTCATTTTCATAAAAAGGTTGTATACTTAATATGATTAAGTCAAATTACATTAATATCATTTTGTATCAGAAAGTAGGCATGCAGAAAAAAAAAAAAATACCATTTTGCTGATGCTGACTATTCCAAAAAGAAAGGAAATCCTGCTGTCAACTCGAAGTTAAATGCTTTAGGCAAAACACACAGCAGAGGCTGTAGTGGTGCTATAAAGGCTGTAGAAATGATGTGTTAGTGACACTGATGGAGTGAAACCAGCAACTGCTTATTCACACTCATCTTAATCTAAACCTTTCCAGCCTGAACAGAATTTTATTAGCATTTTTATTTTGAAGTACTAAGATTCACAATCAAGGAGTATTTGTCATACCAAAGTTCCTATAGTAATTTATTTTGATGAGATTTATAAAGAAAAAATATATTAGTGTTTTTATTTTTAAACAGCATCTTTTTATGTCACTGAAACTATTATTTTGGCAGTCAAGAAGAGAGACTAGCCTCTTGCAATCTACATCACTAGTGCACCATCAGCTCATCTCCTTTGTTACGTTTTATTGTACACAGAAGTCAAGAAGAGATTCATTACTTCAAAAATTAAACAATGAAGAGTGAGGAAAGATGTAAGGCCTTTACTGAATGTACTTTAACAAAAACTTCCAGTTCCAAAATTCAGTGGTTCCATGGGCACTAGGACAGAGTCTTCTATCATGTTTGAAGATTGCAACATCAAATCACATATTCACTGCTTCCAGTGCTGGGCCTTTAGCTTTACTGTATTCATTTCCCAGCACACATCTACTCATGAAGCAAATGAAAAATCTTTTTTACATCAGGCATTGGTCTCTATTGGAATCAAGGGATTATTATTGCAAGGTGTAAACACAAATAAACATCTGTTTCTTTTGTCCTTGTACAAGCAATTAACACAAATTCAGAAAGTACTTTTCTCATAGGAGGAATTCTTGCAACCTTCTTACAAATGAGATTTGCATTCTGACATTGCAGAGGGTTTTTCTTTAAACTTTCAGATAGAAAAACCTTGTACCGAAAAGACAGTAAAATACCCCTGAACAAAAAGCACAAGTGCAAAGCTCCCCTAGATTATATATTACTATGGCTTATCATAAGTTATCAGAATATCCCTGGACATTGAAATAGACTCTTCTAAACGCTGGCATCCATCTTTTTATAAGCTTTCCAAAATATGTTTACAGTTGTAGTCTGACCTTCGTTCTCAGTCCTTCTCTTGGTTCCCATCTTTAGTGCTCCTTCTTGGACAATGGGTCAGCTGTTTCTCTCAAGAATGGGTGAGAACCTGTAATATTTATCTGAGTCAACCTATGAATTCTGGCTGTTCCTGTCAACGTATCCAAAAATTGTGGTTGGAATATTTGTGGTTTTGAATAGAAAACCCTGTCCTTGTGGACCACAGCACAACTCTCCATGAACAGGAGGCAGTTGTTAACCACATGTTCACCTGGTGCTTCAACCACAACACAAGAAAATTGAGCAGAGATCCCCAAATACTTCACCAGCTACCAGAAGTCCATGTGGGAAAGAAGAGATGAGTACACTTCATAGCTGGAGCTGCTGTAGAGTAGAATATTTCCAACTGGAAGGGCTGGAGCACTAAGCCAGGTTAGAAAAACAGGAGCTAACCTACAAACATCATTGTTCAAAGCAGAAGTTGCCCCCACAACATGAGCTGAGCAATTATTCCAGTTCCACTTTCTCCATGCAGAACTTCATGTTGTCATTTTTCTCTGAACAGTTATCCTCTAAACTCAGAATAGAAATTTGAAAGAACAAAATTCATCTATCTGCATCAGAATGTTCAAACAAATATTGGAAGTAATAAAATTGATATTCATTTTAGTTCTTGAATATTAATAAAACAACTCCTTCATTTACTTGCTTCCTTTTTGAGGTAATACATTCAAGTTTGTGATAATCTTTGCAGTAGCATTTTTTTTTCTGTTTATAATTAATTAAAATGTATATTCCAATATATAAGGATTTTGCTATAA